>CAJNIZ010003782.1:378-22851 GCA_905231905.1 Symbiodinium pilosum | reverse complement strand
TCTCTCTTCTCTCCTCTCTTCTGTCGTCTCTCTTCTCTCCTCTCTTCTCTCTCCTTTCCTCTCCTCTCCTCTCCTCTCTCCTCTCTTCTCTCCTCTCATCTCTCTTTTCTCCTCTCTCCTCTCTCCTTTCCTCTCTCCAGAGGCAAGGCCAAAAGTGACGAAAGTTCTGGGCTTCGCGACCACGACCCCCCCGATCCCTGTGACCGGAGACGACTGGACCCCTGGACCCCAACCTTAAAACGGGAGCCCTTCTGCTACGCATTCGGGAAAATTCCATGAAGACTCGCGCTCCTCCGGGCTATCTTCCAGGCTACGAGTCGCTGCAGTCTCTGGTGCTGGAGACGGGCCCTGGAGCGAGGAAGTGGCAGCCTGGATGCAGCTGTCAACATCAGCATCAGAGCCAGGAAGCTGCCGCATTTGTCCTTGGATGTGCTTTGAGACTGCATATTGCATTTGACCATGGCCTGCAGCTGTCAGTCACTGACCCGAGTTTTGTCAGGGCTGAACATTCTGCACTGCTCCATGGCCACATGCTGTATATACTATATACCTTTGCGTAAACACTCTGCCAAGGTCATGCCAGCCTCCGGGTACAGCACCGCTCCACGTGTTTTGGAACAATGGAGTGTTTGTTGCCAGCACGGCTCGGACAGCAAACAACAGTGTGCCGACAGCTAGTTCTCTTGGAACCGCCTGGGATGCTGATTTGCGCAGAAGCAGGTCATGAAGGCTTCGTAGTAGCATGCAGGCCTAATGATGCGTGGCTTACTCAAGGCGAGCTCCGTGTGGCCTTGCAGTCCAACTCTTCGATTGAGTTCGCTTGGGGCGAGCCGCTGCGTGTTGGTGCCGGTGGCTTGAGAGGCTGGCTTGATGAAGTTGCAGAGTCCCTGCTCCCAAGTGAGATCTCTGAAGGTTACTCGATCTATGCCAACGTCTCCACCCTCACATCCATACCTGCACCATACCTCGTTGGGCAGACTGTGGCAGGTTGGGAGTCGCAATATTGTTTGGCCATGCAGCCTTTCAGGTTGTCTCCGCTTTGCAGAACATGCTTTTGCAACCTGAGTATGGAGGTCAGAACAGCTTTATCTTCACCGGATACAGCTACGTCGCAACAGATGGCAGGCTGCGAAACGTTGCTGTCTTTCCAGGAGAAGCGCTCAAGTGGTGATTCTGCAGCCGATGCCTTTTGTTGATCGACCTTGCGAGGACAGCGCTATGAAGTCTTTGTCGAGGCCGAAAATGCAGCAGGTGCCTGACAGGAAGTAAAAGCGCATTTCCACCATGTTCTCGGGATCAGAAGGAAGTGAGCTACAAGAAGATTGCAAAATCGACCCGCTTGCTTTTTTGAGGCGTCGGCCCAGCCTCTGTGTCCGAAACGATCTCCGCTGTAGCCGCGAACAGGTCGGCACCTCAGCCCCTTGCAAAAAGGAATGGGATGTGTCCCAGCGGCTTCAAAGACTGCGGCAGGAACTTTCAAGCAAGTTAATTTGGCTCTGGTTATGAAACCAGAGGCCCTCTGCGCCGCAAGCTTTCTCCGTAGATCTCGAGGCATTGAACAAAGGACTGAGTGAGCCATAATTCCCTAAGCGCTGTGGCCATGAGATGCGTTGAGAGCTCCTGCCTCTACAGTTGGTGTGAGAGTAGCTCAGAGTTGTGACAGGAGTGGTGGACCTCTCCTGGCAGACACCTGCATCCGACGGCGACTCTGCCATCGACGCTTACAGGGTGCAGCGGATGAAGGAGTGGCCAGGGACTTTCCTGCTACTCGGACCGATTGAAGAAGCCGCGGGCATTTCACAAGTTTCTGAGGTGAGGTCAGCGCACTCAAGTCCAGTACTTGAATAAGTTGGACCGCAAAATACTTGAAAGGAAGCTATTCTGCAAGGTCTCAGTGCTCTGTGCTTCTCAACAACTTGGGTGAGTCTGGCGGTGAGTGCTCCTTCGATGATATTGGGCCGTCACGAACCAAATACAGAGCCCTTTCGCTGTTCCCACCCAACCTTGCATCCAACATTCAAAATGTGGGCTTAGGCGTCATCGGGAACTTTGCGAGCAATGGCCTGGGCGACTACAACCTGCCTCCGGATAGCTATGACAAGGCGCGAATACGGCAACTGTTGCAAATACTTAGCTTGCGGCATGCAGCTGTCTCTATGCGCTTGATCATACAGCCGCCACTGGTATCTCACTACAGTGCGAGCGCAGGTGCGCATCTACACTGGGCGTACTCCAGCTGCATCAGGTGAATGTTTGGAGTTGCCCGATTACGCCATGTTTTTAAAGCAGATCCTGCATCCAAGGCATCGCTGTTCGAAACGTGGCGCGAAACACGCAGTCCTCTGTGCTGTGCTCATCGGCGCCTCGGCAAACTTGCAGAGTTGCTGCAACCTCAAAAAGTTGCAAGGCTGTTGAGGCCTGCTGTGCTTCCTGCTGCAGGCTGTGTTTGGCGATCCGCTGTTCCCCACCGCTGAGTTTGATCCTGGACGTGAAGAACCGCCGCTGCGAGAATGCTGCTGGCTGCAAATCAGGCTTTTCGTAAGATCTTATTGATGGATGGCTTCTTTACAAGGTGGAGCCTGCTAGAATGGCCTGCTCAACTTCCACGCTGCTGGCGCATTCTTTACTTGCATGACTGCTGACAGGCTACATCCTTGTGGAGGTTTGCAACGATGAGCCAGAAGAACCTAGCTTGATTGATCGACTGCCAAGTCAGGAATGCTTGTGGCTGAGGGCTGGCAAGTGTTGAAGTTCACATACAACCACTGGAAGTTTGCAGATTGCCACCAGCATGTGCGTGAGAAGAGTGGGGGGCCCACGACGAGAATATATTACATGTTTGCAGTAACTGTTCGGGACAAAGCATACCGGCTAATTGAAAACCACTGCGAAAGCACCAGACTCGTACAGAATCCTCAAGTCTGGTACCCATGGCCCATGGCACCATGCTGTGTTTCAACTGTCCATATGACGCCCGGCCTATGGCTGACTGACTCAGGGCTGGCATGATGCTGACAGCGACGCCTTCGACTGCGAGTGGTACGCCGAAGAGCCAGGAGCCGTGAGCAGAGACTACTAATATCATGGCTGTTTGCTATGTCTGGGCATGGTGGGGCTGAATGATCCCCTTAAATTCGTACAAGGCCGCGTAATCAGAATAATGACGTGCATCAGGTTGGCGGTGCTACACAGCGTGCAAACCAGGAAGTGGCTTCAACCAACTGCAGGTCCAACGGCTTGACTTAGACAGCCTCAGCACTTGCATTCCACAAAACATCTGTAGCCCAAGGGGTGCCCTCACGCGCCAGCACGGAGGCGATGCTGCAGTACCCACCAACTGCTGACAAAGATCTGACTCACTTGCGACAGCGACAGCAGCCATTGCAGGACGGTGCGAGATTTTTGGGGCTGCTTGGATGGAATGTTTGGGCATGTTGTGCAATGGGCTGCTCTTATGCCATGACTGCACTGCGAATCATGGGCTGCTATCATGCTGTGACCAGCACCAACACGCAGTTACAAACTCCCCAAAATAATATCAACCAGTAGCATTCGGATCCCAGACAGCCCCTCCAAATTACAGAGCCACCACTATTTTTGGCGTGTGCTATCTTGTGGCGCTTGTTGAGGTCCGCTCTCCTGGACTATGGAATCGCACTGCCAGTGAGGCCAGATCCGCAGCTGACAGAAACCAGGGGAGTGCAGTGATCTGATTCACCAGAGACCTCAGATCACCAGAGGATACATAAATACGTCAAGGCAGTATGATAAGAGCGTTGCGTATACTGAACTGCATGCTATGCCGTGCGAACAGGAGGAGTTTCACCGTACGTGCATACTCACTCGTAGTCAGTCTAAGCTGGCGTTCCAATCCAGCCGGTCCATCTAAACACAAGATGAATGTTCTGTGCACTCCCCGAATCACATCCCAAATGCAGACACCTGAAGATCCCACCCACAGGCATGCTGCGCGTGCGGCGGTGGCTTGAAAACAAGTCAGCTGAAGTTCTGCACCAAGGACTCCGCTAAACCCTACACATCAACCCGCGGCCCGCTTTGATAGGTGAAGAGGACTTTCTCCTGATCATCCTAAGTAGCTTCCGACGTTTACAGCCTGCGCACGCTTTGCCTGTCCTTTCCTGCAGGGCCTTGAAGAGGTTCTTCATAGACCTAGAAAATTAGCTTCCAGCTCTGTAAGTAGTGACGCCCTTATGCATCTTCATGGTGCCCAGCAGCATACCCATCATGCAAGTGTCATGAATGCTTCTACTGGTGTTGAGGGTGCATTTCTTGCGCCATTTTGCTTGTATGGCCTGTAGCTCACAAGGAGTTCGGCACGTGTGAGTTCAACAGCACCGTGCCAGCTTTTGGGGGTCTGACTGCAGACTATACTGATGGAGCCTTGGCCGCTACGGAGCTTACAGATGTTCTGGGGCTTTGCAGTCGGTTCCAAAGCTACGCTGGTGGCCAGAAGCAAGTGCTGAGCCTTCGTGCACACATCTAAAGAGTCCCAGAGTAAAGCTTTCTTAGCCCAGGCTTGAGTCGAGACATCTTGCAAAGTCCTAGGAGTCACGCCCGTCTACTTCGGAAAGCTGGAGAGCTCTGTATGGTCCATAACGGATACTAGCGGGGTAACCTGGCAGCAGCATGAGTGCTTGGGCCCAGCGTCTTGCCTTGGACGTCGATGATAAGAAAGGTATTTAAATCAGTTAAAAGGCAGCAAGCGAGGTACCAAGAAAGTTGACTAATATTAGAAGATCTCGTTCTTTTGAATCCTCGCTATGTGATACTATGACCTTTGAGTCATGCCCACATGCGTTGTCTAGTGGGCCTGCTATGGAAAAGTAATTGTGACAGTCAAAACAGACCCTCAGGAACGGCAACCTTGCACAGATTAGCATAGAGTATCCTCTGCTGGCCCAGTTGTAGGGCCTTGAGAAGTCACCTCCATGGTTTCTACTTGCCTTTGTGCCGTATCGACAGTCATGCGAATTGGCGACCACAAGTGGCGTCAGTGAAAGATGTCGAGCAAGGAAGATGCCAAAGAATTGTGACCAGTGCATAGAACACAAAACATGACGTCGAACAGCAAGGCATGACAGAGTTGCAATGTGGATCACAAACAGAAGTCGAAGTTGCCGCCAGCTCCAAAATTGTGTAGTGTCCTAAAACCGGCAACATGAGCCATCCCTTAGACTCAGACTGATTGGAGAAGCAATGTGTAGAGGTCTGTGCAACTTGCCGACAGTCTAATTCTACAAGTGGTTTGGCCTCCAGCTCATTCTGTGCACAACTGGTCATTTCTCACCAGCGTCCTCTCTCATTCTCCCCTGAGAAACCTGCAAGATGGTGAGCTGCAGCCGTGCCATTGGTGGGCCCGGCCAGGCCCCAGATCAAAGTATAGGGTTTGGGGTTCCAATCTTGATGTTCAGATTGGGTTGGGGGGTTGTTGGCAGGGGTGTTGTGGAACCTCTTTTTGTTTGGACGTCCAGTTGTCTGTGCAAAGACGCAATCCAAAGGATTGGGATTTAGGGTTGAGGGTTTTCCCGCAATGTGACGCAAGTAAGCAAGCGGTTGTTTAGGACTTTCTTGAAAGCATGGAGGTGTTGCCACAGTAGCGGATGTTGAGATCGGGACATCTTGCCCGGAGGAAGGGTTTGACTTCTCTGGCGTAAGGTTCCTGCTCCTGCATGAGAACACGACGGAAACATGCTTAGGCGGTTCCAGCTTCCACGGTAACTGTTGATCAATCAGTATTAATTCACGTTTAATCTGCTTTGCGGCTATGACCCTCGTGTCTGACATACTGCAGTTGTGCCCGTGTCGCTAATCTGACACTGGTGCAGGTCATCGGCGTCAGTGACATCTCATACAGCACGCAGCAGTGCCGAAACTGCATGATGGATACCTGCGCTGCAACATTGCGTTCATGCCATTTGCAGCTGCGTCCAGTGGATCAGCTCAGGTTTTGCTACGTCGTTGAGACAGATCACGGAGGCTGGAGGGAACCTGGGCAGCATTAAGCTTCGGGTTGTGACTTGTAGTTGCGGCTGTGCTCACAGATGTCGCTCTGAGGAGCTACGTTCAGCTTCAACGTTCAGCACAGACCTCTTCTACAGCGATGCCACTTGGATGGAAGACAGCAAGAACGGCCTGAAGAACATGACAAAGGGAGTCCGCATTTCTGTGAAACTGCGAGCTTCCTGAATCAGAACACCACAGCATGAGACTTCGTAGCTGCATGATGGGTGCATTACGCGCATGGCAGAACCCAAATCCTATTCGGCCACCAAGCATGGGCCAGCGTCACAGCCCAAAACAGCTGTTTCGCACATTGCCAGGCGGGTCCCGAAGATGTCAAAGGGTTTACGGCACAAAAAGCACCAGATTGGGGCAGAGGGTGTTCTGGGCGTGTGGGCTTGCTAAAGTCGCTTCAAATACGTAAACATTGGAAGTGGCGCGGGCACGCGCAAAAAGGGATTTTGACAGGTTTGCAGGAAGGCGTGTTGATTTCAGTTAAGCTGGATGAGCTGACCATCCTGACTCGTGGGAAGCATCTGTAGTTTTGGTGGGGAGGATTGCCGTGCTGAGTTCCATGGCATAGCTTTAAGCAATGTTCAAAGATCATCACAAAATCTTTGGGCAGCTCACTGTTCAATTCCCACTGGACGGCTCTGATCTACTTCCAAAGTTGTCGAGCATGCCTAGCAGCGTTTGGCCATCTCACTTCATGCCTGGATCCAGCTCCTAGGTGAGAGCTGTACTCAGCCATCGGTATCAGTATCGCGTTTATGCCACGAACGAGGCCTGGCTTTCTTCTCATGAGCCCAGTTGGTGGCTTTGCTCAGCAGACTCTAGGATGCAAAATATCCGCGCATGCGTGCCTGCAGGCAGTGGCGGGTTCTGTGCAAGCGACACCTGAGATCTCCATTGCAACTCGGCATATGTACGGCGGAATTTGGCGGACCCAAGTGGTGCCTAGCAGTTACAGCTCGGAGCTTGAAAACCTCCAAACGAGCCGAGAAGCCCAGGTTACCGGTGGCTTGCCTGATCCGCCAGAGACTCTCGTCCTCGGATCAGATCAGATGACCGTGCGCATCGCCTGGATTGAGCCCCCAGGTGCCTTGTACGCAAATGGCAGCCTGTACTTGGCCAAGCATGGTCGAGCATGGCATGAATTGAGTCCCGAGTCAATTGCCTTGCCAAGGACAAGGGCTGAAAGTTGAAGGCAGCGCCCGGAGAGATTAGACTGTGATGCCGCCGTGCATAGCAGAAGCAGGGGATTCGCCGTTTGCAGGTTATCGGGTCTACGTTGATGGGAAGCTGGCCTATGATGGGGCGACAGATTCCGTCACAAGGGAGCGGCCTGACTGAAGTGTTTACATTCGGCGGTGTCTCCTCTCCATAGCAGCAGCAGATCAATCCTCAGTGTCTCGCAATGCATGCTGAGCAACATATAGCTCATGCAAGGTTCACACTTCTCAACTGCACACGTGGCGAACTGCGAGACCTGGCGGTCGCAGCCGTCAACGCTGGCGGTGAGACCTTGGCAACTCGACCGAAAGCGGCACCACGCAATGCTCGTTTGCGCGCGCGGGCCAGAAGATGAGTTGAGCGTTTGTCTGGGCGATTCGGCTACTGTTGGCAGTCTGGTTAGGTCCCAACCGTCATTACGCGACACTGCGCCCGGCGGCCTTTCAAGCCTGAGAGCCTTGGAGAAAACACAAGCAATCTTGAGAATGCTCGTTGCTGGTTGCCGTTGAGGGTGCGTTGGGCTTGTCACTAAAGGCTTAGTCATGGGGTCTGCTTTTCCTGCGTCTTGAACTTTGCTAAATTCGTAGCTCTGCGCATGGAGCTCTGACTACTCTTGCAATCAAGAAGTCCTAGACGTGGTGAGGTCGCTCAGGAAAAGTATGCAATCTTCCTCTCGTTTTAACATTTACACCACCTTCTCCAATCTTTTTTGTAGGCTCAGATTCATACGCCCACCAAGGCCGCCGACCATCGAGTACGTTAACTGCCTGCAGAACCCACCGCAGGACTTCTTCAACTACATTCGAATAGCACCCTCTCTGCAATCGGCAGGAGTTGCTGCTTGAAAGTAGATGGACTTGATGAAGCGCTCTTGTGGGAGCACGTTTTGCGTGATCAAGGCGTACAAAGAGCCGGCAGACAATGGAGGCGTCCAGGGTTGGTATGGGAGAAAAAGGCCTTCGACACAATAGGACAGCTCAAATTGGTTATGCATGCTTACGCAGTTTCATGAGACCCCTGATTCGAATGACTTAACACTGTGGGCCAAACCAGACACGTTTGTAGGGAACGTGGCAAAAAAATGGCTGAAAGACAGCCCAACGCTGACACAAGGCAACCGCGCAGACTTCTGCGGAATCCAACTGACAGCACATGTTCCTTGCTATGTTCTGCTTTGTGCAGTTTGCTGCCCTCGGGAGATAGGCGTGCCGCTGACTGGCTGGCGCATCCAGCGTGCGCAGGGCGAGTCCTTGGCCTTCCGTGGTGTTGGCCCTTTGCTCCTTGGACAGGAGAGAAGCAATGATTCCACAATGGTTTAATGCTAGGCCAGGTTATGCCGGGTTGAGCAGCAGGTTCTGTGGCAAGCTAGCTCGCCCCGTGTGACTTCAAAAGATGTTGAAAGCATTCCCGGGTGCGGTGCTGACATGTGCATGTGCTGGCAGTGGGCCATCGACGCGAATTCGGCCATGCGTGAGCAATTGACTTGCTTTGATGTCTTTTGGGAGAGCCGCAGTGCGAGAAAGCCCGGAACAAGGGCTGAATCCATGCGTCGCTGCTGTCGCTGCTGCGAGGTTCCCAATTCCAGAGAACGAAGTTTGGTTCGATGACTTCAATGCAGCTCAGCTCTTACCACGAGCGATTGGGTTTTCATTGCCAGAAAGGTGGGTCTTTGTATCCAACTTCCGCGAAAGGTACCTTTGAGCTTGTTCGCAACATAAGGCGGCAACCGCCATCCTGAAATAGACCCTGCGTGAAAGCGTAGCACCAGAGGCGTCGTACTGTCAACCTTGTGAAGCCTTTGCCGTATCAGAGCTGCAGGATCCGCCAGACAAGGTCATCCTCCCTATCAAACCAGTTGTTGTCAAAAACGAGGGCCTTGAAAAGTACATCTTTTACAACATCTGATTTGAACAGCGCGCGATTTTGACCCGTGTCTCAAGCCTGTCTTCCGTACGTGGCTTGAGGATCCAACTGCCTGGGCAGGTTCAAGCTCTCAGCCATCCATTGTAGCAAGCTGTCAAGAAGCCCAAAAACCTCACTGAAGCAAGATCTCAAACCACCAACGCCAGACTCTCCAAATCTGAGCCTCTAAACATAGCATCCCCATCATGAGCCATCGCACTGACCCGCTTATGACAAGATGTTGGGGTCTTGTCTGCTTTCTGCTGTGATGTTTATGTTTATCAAGCCCCTGCACATTGCACAACCAGTCCACAAAAACGACCATATGCTGCATCCAAACTCATGCCTAGACTCTCAGTTCAATGATCTTGATGCATTATCCAAGGACCTGGATGGTGCTGGCAAGACTGGCTTGACTTGGGGGGAGATCTACAAATACAGAGCCCTGGCTGCATCCACGTTTGCCGCTTGCGCATGGTCGGTATGGCGACTTCGGATTCCTCTTCGCTGTTCAGAGTGAGTTGAGTTGGACAATGAACTGGAATACGATGCAGCACATAGCCACATAGCGTGGTCTTCTGAGCAAAGCTTCCTGCTTGAGTGTAGCTGCCTCATTCCGAACAGGGTCATCTTGGAAGCATTTGCTGGCAATGCTGCTTCAAATTTCTAAGGAGTTGTAGCAGTGAATGGCATTGACGTATGGGATGATGAGAGTGCATCTGACTACACCATCGTCCGCTGCTCCAACGAGGCATACAGACCCAGACGCCTAAAGGATGCAACATGTGGATCCTTGTAAATTGTTGTGTGTCTTGACCAAGAGCCTCAAGAAGGGAGCATACCTTCGGCATCCTTGGCGCGCCTTGTGTTCAGATCTGTGGGGCAGATATGTGCCGTCAAGCATTTGAATGCCGGGTGTCGCACCGAATTCAGATGCAGGTTTTGAATTTGCGAGAATCATGTTGCTGCAGGCGCCTGAAGTACCGTGGTGGCTGCAATTAAATGCAACGACAACAACGACTACGACTACAGTGCCCAGATGGCAAGAGGTTTTGTGATTGAAAGCTGTTTTGCGTGTTCACCCATGCTGGCTGGCTGGGTTAGCAACTCGAACGACCTGGACTGGATTTCGCATTGCTTTGGCTGACAGTGAGCTTGAGCTTGATTGTTCACAGCTAGGCAGCCAGCAACGAGACTTTTGTTGCAGACTTGGTGACTGGCTTCGTGTGGAGCATTGAGGCCTGTTGTGGTGTCATTTGCTTTGGCGGAGCCTTGCTAAGCTTGCCCTGGAGATCGCAGGCGACAACCACAACCACAACGCCCGCATCCGTGGACAGCAGCTACGCGTTCTTCAAGCTCGCAGATGTGGACCGGCGCCTACGGTGTGCTGCATGGGATGCAGGTTGCAACGTTGACAAACCTACTATATACGTGTTTGGCCTGGCCTTCTCACAAGAACTGCCATGGGCAAAGTTTATCATGTATGATAGTGATTTGAGCCAGGACCCGAGGGACTGCTACCTGCCTCAGAACATGTCTGCAGAGTACTACAACTACTCCGAGTCAATAGTGCATCTTTGCAGCAGCTGAGAATCCATAAATGCATGGCAGTAGTGCATCGTCCTGTTCAATCTGGAGTAAGGTGTGGATTCACGTCCCATCTCATGTTGCATTCACATCAAAAATGTCTGGCCCAGGCAGGCTCTTCAAGTGTTTGATGTACCGCCTCCTCCCTTACTGTCCGTGGCTTGGTCCGCTTGCTGCTTGGGCAGCAGGAAAAGGTCCAATCATGTCCAATCCACCCTGTGTTCAAAGGTGTCAGGTTGGATCGCACATTGGACTTAGACGCAGTAAACTGTGTGTTCCTCGCAAATGTTCAGCCTGAGGCAACACCTCAGCAAGGAGTGGGGATCCCTGCAAGGAGTTCTTCCCCGACAGGCGACGGTCCCGTTTTTGTTTGCTTTTGAACAGCCGGCCATTTCACGGAGGAGAGCCATGCCTGTTGCCTTCATCTGGCAGGTCGGATGTTGTGGCCTGTGCCAGACTGGAATTTCGTCCCACTCAGCCGGCGCAGCTTGCTTTTCACCTGTTGGCCATCACACGTTGCATTCAGTGCGTCACTAGCACGTAGTGGCACTTGGCCTGCATGTATCGCAGACTTTACGGCGCAGCATCCCCAGTGATAATTTAGTACCTCTGCATTCCCTCAAAGATTACAATCTTTATCAGAGAGACTCCTCACAGGGACCCCAACTCTCTGGCAACCTCTCAAAATCCCGCGACGTTCATTCCGTTGAGGAACATTTCGTGCCCGGTGGAGTGGTATATGATCGAACGCAACGAAGAGCCGCAGAGCTGCAGGATTTGCATGTGTAATCTACAAATATAATCAAATATACTACTAGTATGGATACATGAATTTCAAGCATTTTCAAGTTACAGTTTGCTCTAGTGTCTTCGATTCTATGCTACAAGGATACATTTTTGACTAGAAATGTAACACACAATACATATCTTAGATACTCGATATGTTGGATGTGCACAAAAGTGGGAGGAAGGCATGCATGCAAAGGATGCAAAGTAAAACAAGACATGAAGAAGCCTGGTGTTGACGACTGTTGTGTGCTCGTGGCCAATGCTAGCCTGCAACAATGCTGAGGGTGATTGCGCAAGTGCGGCCCTCGCAGAATGGCCACTGGGCCGGACCAGTCCAGGGCGCGTTTGCTTGTCTATTCTACGTATGTGCCATCCCATGCCCATGATGTTGTCACAAGGGACGCTACTGTTTGTTGGCTGTAGGGGCCCTATTCTTTGTTCATTTGGATGTCAGGCCTGGTGGATGCCTTCACAGCCCAAACCTTCACCGCCTCGCACAAAGACTTCCCTGGCACCCTCTTCTCCTGTGTCTGGGCGCTATCCTTGTTGCGTGTGCGGGTTGTGATGGCATTGTTTTGAAAGATGTCTCAGGTATTTGCCTGAAGGACAACATGTCATGAAGCATATGCCTCCTGAAGGAAAAGCAAAACCTACCAACCAACCACCTGCGCCCCCCCACTACCCTGGGAAGCTAGCAGGAAGGCGCTTGGCTTGCCAGTCCCAGCAGGTCTCAGAACCATACAGGTCTGCTTATACAGATAGCATTTAGCATCATGTGCTGGACTAAGTTGCCCTGAAAAGAGGCAGGTGTTTTTGCAATTGTCTGATTCTGAGCGGAGAAGCAGGATCCAGGTGATAGGCAATGAAACATTTTTGATAAAAGTGGGATCCAATCTTTCCTGCCTGGTCCTCTTCGTGTACAAGCTTTCAGCAGTCCATGAGCAGCTGAGGTTTCGTCACGATACCCAACCGCAACGTTCACGACAAGCAGCTATACAGGACCAAGCGCCAAAAAACATTACTGCATGAAGCAGGCAGTCATGTGAAAACTGTGCACTGACATGGAAGCCTATAAAATCAAAGCGTGCTATCCGTCATACTCAAAGATCCTCTCCTAGTATTTGCAAAGCTGGTCGCAAATATGCTGACTTGTGTCACAACGGAAGGGGGAAATGTAGCAAGGTGGATGGCCATGACGGGACATACGAAGTTTGGTTGCAATCTAAGCGCAGAAGAGTGTTCACTCTCAGTCTGCGATACACAGTCGAAGAAATACTTGTCTTGTGCAGAAGTAAGAGGAGCGTAGCTTTGTCAGAGACCTGTTCTGCACATTGCGAGATTCAAGGTGTCGCGGTAAAGGTAATAGGGCTCAACCCCTTCCCTCGTGACGATGAAACTGCATTCCTCGACCGACTCGACTGCATAATTTTGCATTGTGAAAAGATCTTTTCTGCGGCGCGGGTGGCGATTTTTCTGGCAAGAGTACTTTTGACCTGAGTCTGGCAGCGTAACAGCAGGATCCGGGCCCAGAATTGTCGTGGATGGGGCAACTGGTCGGAGGAGCCACACAGGGTAAGCGTCCAAATTGGAGAACTGCCTTCGTGTCACACGAGAACCCCGTGACTGAGACCTGGCAGGAGCTCGCCGTGCCTGTTGCGCCTCCACCAGCACCAGTCTGTGGCTTCTGGGCTGCTGTCAGCAACAATGCACTTGACCAAAATCAAGCCAAAGACAAGCGGCAAGCAGGCGGATGCCTGGATCTCAGGTCTGTGGGGCTTCACCTCAAACTTTGAGCACCTCGGACCCACTCCATGCCGTACTTGCAATGTAAGCTCCAATCGTCATTGGTACGGAGCCATTTAGCATCCTGCGGTTTCCTCAAGGGCTCCTGTGAGCAAGCTTTCGCGCCGGGCAAGGTACACCTGCACTCAACCAGGCTTATCAGTGACTCCATTGATGCTTTGCTGCAGACTGCATATGGTTGTGGGACTATGCATGTCCAATCAAGCAAATCTAGTCTTGGGGCGGTTCTGAGCCATGCTTAGCTGCACTGCATATGTCAATCCGTGCCATGCTGTGCCATCTTCCAAGATGTTAGATGCATTACAAGAACAGCTTCCCAAGTATTGCTGAGGAACACGACCTCCGTGGAGTTCCAATGGACCTTGCTCCAGGACCCATTGGCACCTCTTTCCAGCTAGCTCGTTTGCAATCCTACCGGCATTTTGATCGGGGTAATGAGGACGCACAGCTGGTGGATGTGGCCAGCAACTTCTCGCGCATTCAGGCAAGTTGAATGCTCCCCTGTCTTCGAAGCGCACTTGACAACACGCGTGATTTGCAGGCCGAGATCGGTCAAGTTGGTCCTGGCGAGCTGCTTGCCCAGCACAGTGAGAGGTGAAGGCATTGAAGGCACGACAGCGTCCTGAAGGCATCTCCTTGCATCAGCAGAAGTTGGCAGCACAAGCGTCATATCTCATGGACTTCATCTGAGTTTCGTGACTTTCCCACAACAGCTCATCGGTTCCTACGATCCACGCGCGCTGCTGGGCTACGAGCTGTGCCTCGGATGGAGAAGATAGTTCGCGGCGAGAGGTGCAGGCTCAGGCTGCATTCCTGCGCAGATGGCTGGAAAGGGTGCTGCAGCAGAACTCTTACACTTCACAAACGCTTGTGCCGTACACGGCTCGAAGGCTCATGGATGATGGTCTGGGCGGACCGTTTCATGTGGCCTACGACGGCATTGGTAGGCGGGCACTGCAAGTATAGCTACTGCTAAGAGGGATGTGCTTTAGATGATGCTGTTGCTAGAGCCCGTCGCATTCGCCATGTTGCAGCCTCTGCAATTTGCGCGGACTGAACATGATGTGCTCTACTTGATCAGCGTTTGCCTGTGGGGCTGGCTACCAGGCGCCTCAGCAACACAGCCAAAGTGTTTGAGCTCACGCCCGAGCGCACCTATCGCGCCTTCATTCGTGCAGTCTCCTTTGCTGGCAGAGGCAAGGGCATGTTAGAGCTCTTGAACGAATCCAAGGAAAGGTCTCAATTAGATTTGCGGAATTTTTGGACAGGTCTTCCAGTATCATGAGAGGCATGTCGACATCATGTAACAATTTTCATTAAGCAAGCTACGCTCCGCCCTGCAGCGCAGGTAATGCCAGCGAGATGCTGTACTTCAAGATGGCCACGACATTGCCAGCCCCCGCGCCTGGACTTGAGCAGTTGGACAGCATCCTCCCCAGCATGTTCAAATGCAAGTTTGCTTGAATCCATGATGCGAGCTGGGTCCTCAGGTAAACCTGGCGGTCACATCCGTGTCATTGAAATCTGTTCAGCTTACCTGGGACATGCCTTACGTCGAAACAGCAGACGCTCTCCCGTATCCTGGCTGACTAGGTTCTGGATGGCAGGGTAATTTTGCATGTCCTGCCATGCGATTCTTTGATCAGCCCAGGATTACCCAGTACGTCGTTCAGATGGCCATGGAGCCAAGCTACACCGGTTGGTCCTTTGGTCTGCATGCCATGAACTCTGCGCTGTGAACGGCTGTCTCGAACCTCGCGGAAGGACGAAAGGGGTTGTGTCAAACATATCTCAAAATGGACCCACCTCCTCGCTTTTCAAAAGTGAATTGCCCCGCCCCGAACAGACCCATATTTTCAGACCTTCTAAGCAGCTGCTGCGCGCTCACAAGGTTTGATGTTCAAAACTCACCTGCTGACAACACGGCGTACAGCGCCCTGACTGCAATCATGCAGAGATTGGCGGTGTCGTCAAGCTCTGGCCCATGAGCTTTACCTTGACTCAGTTAGGTGCTTTGCATCTTTCGCGTTTGCTTCTGTTGCGCTTGCCAGCTACGTCAGATATGCCTAATGGCCTTCCTACAAGCACTGGCTATGTGTGACTGTGTGAGGTATGATTTTCTCTAGTCATGGTCTTGGGTGAGGTTCCTCAGGAAAATAGTGTATGCAGTGTATATGTTACATAGTGGGTGTAAAGTCCAGTTGGGGAGACCATGAATTAAAATCATGGGTCACGCGAAGGAAGACTGACGTTTGAGGAAGACATCCTGAAGCCATGATTCAGGCTCGAGCTGAGACTCACCATATAGCCATGCTATCCCTATCTAAGCCAAATATAACCCCTGTATTATCCCTATATAACCCCTAGATAACCTCTATATTATTCCTATATAACCCCTCTATAGCCCGTATATTATCCTCATATAACCCCTATATGAACCCTATGTTATCCCCATATAGCCCTAGATTAATATATCCCTTGAAAGGGTCATGAGGTGGCAAAGCTATAGCCGCCAGGCTGAGGATCTTTCTTAGTGCTTACACAAAAAATAAAAAGCAGGACTATAGCCCATGATAGCTGTTTCCATGTGACCTTAAGTACCCTAAACCTTGGGAATTATGGAAATGTAGCGTATATTCCCTATAATCCCTATATTACCCATTATAGTAGTTTCCATTTTCTTTTCCAACATCCCTGTATAATCCCTAGAAATACACCCTATCATATAACCCTAATATTACCCCTACGGGTACCTATATCAGGTATTCTGGTGACGCAGTTGGAGCCTGACTTTCGCTACGCCCTTCGCGTGCTGGCGAACTCAGAGATGCTTGGCTGGGCACAACAGAGCATGGGCTCATAGAGGGGCGCGACGTCTAAGGTGCACGCGCATTTTGCGTCTACGGTGCACGCGGGCGCGTGCAGGAATCGACGACCCTCTCGCTGTTTTCGGAGGGCGGCGGCGCTGGCGGACGACCCTCTCTTGATTTTAGGGGGGTGGCGACGCTGGCACGTGGAGCGTCCTCAGAATTCTCTTCGTAGTCTGCAATCGTCGACCCTCTCGCTGGTTTTGGTGGATGGCGGCGCTGGCACGTGGAGCGTCCTCAAAATTCTGTTTGGAATCGACGACCTCCTCGTGGTTTTCGGCGGGTGGCGGCGCTTGCGAGTGGAGCGTCCCGAGAATTCTCGTCGTAACGGCGGGCGGCGGCGGCGGCGGCGCCGGCTATCAGCCTCATGACTGCTAACTCCAGATGACTGTACAGCTAGGGCGGTACCTTACTCCGCTCATGCCCCGTCTTCAGTTTTTAGCGCAAGTCCCAGGAACGGGCTGGGTACCGCTTCCGAGTCGCTCTACTTCTGGGCCGGGCTGCTGCCAAACGACTCTTGCAGAGAATTGGTGAGCATGACTAGCTCGAGTCAGGGCAGTGTTGGGGCCAATTTGCTTGTGAGAAATCATGGCAATTCCGGATCATGGATGTTGGCCTTGAGCTCCTGGCTTCTGTGGGTCATGATGCTGCTCTTGGGGAGTGACGTTCAATTCCAGACGTGGCGCATATTCGCAGGAACAGTTCCGCGTCAAGCATGGCTAGCCCTTGAGAATCTGTGCCCCTAGCAGTGCCTTCGTTTGAGGAAGGGCCGCGCCTTGTTCAGCGCGTTGAGTCTGAAGCTCTTTGGTGGCATACAGGGGGAGGGGCTGCTTTTCCAGGGGGTCGAGAAGGACATCTTGCCCAGGTCTACGCTCCAAAAGCTGTTTCAAACAGTGCAGTCGGTTGCATCGAGTGCATCAGTTTTTGAGAAGGCCACAACTCCCATTTGGTGTGCGTCTCTCAGGAAGCCACCATCAAGATTCAGTGGGAGCTGCTTAGTGGCAGGTAGAATTATCATGAACTATCATTCTTCACGCAACCGCCAGTGCCACCACCACTGCCATCGCCAACTCTGCCAGCGCCACCAGCAGCCAGCAGTTCTGCTTGTTGACCACAACAAATACTGCTGCTGCCACTACCACAAGCATGATCGCAATCACCATAGCCAAGGCGAAGCGGTCGTCTTTTGCAGCACATGGCAGTCGGCATGTGAGCCAAATTTCTTTGCCTTCCAAGGCGGCCAGGTGGTGCGATGCTTGGCACAGGCACACGAATGGAAGCGGTCACCACGGATTGGGGAGTGCGCGGCTATATGTAGCTTGGCATTGACAAGTACATTACGTTTGCACGCTAAGGGAGCTTCTGCAGGTCAAGCAGTTAATGTTTGAACAAATTGGTTTGCGACACCATATTCCTCATGTTTAGTACGGGTGTCGCTGCTGAACTGTTGTCTTCAAAGGGCTAGCTGCTCTGTTGGCTCATGGAGCTTTCTTCCATCAAAGGTGGGATCCTGCTGTCGAAGAACCTAGACTTGTTTATGATGGCCTGGGACATGCTGAAATTGCGCCCTGGCTGCCAGACCTAAGCCGAGCCTGTGATTCTCGCCTTTCTCAAGATATCATTTATGTAGCAAGGGTTGGCGTAATCCCGAATCCCGCAACAATTTTCCCCAGTTTCCCTGAGCACCAGTGCTTTGAGAAGCAGGTGCAATTCACGGTAGCCAACGCAACCTGTGGGGGGAGCTACAAGATCGCCCTGACACCTAGCGGCATTTCAAGTGGATGCGTGCGAGTTCACAACAGTATCCCAACATGTGTTAAGAATAAGGTGGCCATTTTCAGGGTCCGGATTGTAGTGTTTAGTTGTTTGGAATGGGGACCGTTTTTCTTGCACATACGGAACCCACATTTCAGCGGCTCTTTCCGATGGACACTTAGAATAACCTTTGTACGCGCACCTCAGTGGCTGGGCTGGGACAAGCGCGAAGCAAACCGGTAATTTATTAATCCGACGGCGCTGCAGCCTGGCAAGATCTCCCAAAACTAGACTTCCAGAGTCATGAACAATTTTCCCCAAGACTTTCTGCAACCCCCTGCCTGCAGGTGTTTTCCGACCCTCCTGCCCCTGCTGACCACCCAACTAGAATTCTTCACGTAGGCCCTTAGCTTGGAGTTCACAAAAACCCTCGGCAGTCAAGCTAGCACCCCATGCATTCCGGCACATGGAGCACCCTTGCCACAGAACCCGACGCATGAGGAGCTGTGTTACGACCATCGGCGAGGGCCCTCTTTCCACAGTCTTGGACGTGACCAATGCAAAGCAGGAACCTCAGCCTTTCCCCTTCAGAGCTCAGACAGCATTCCGGCATTTATGCTTTATGCTTGGTGAACAAGAGATGAGGCTGCCTGGCGTACCTCGCAATGTGGTCGTAACCAACACGACCACATCATCCATCTCGATCGCTTGGGAAGAGCCGGAAGACACAGGACTAAAAGTGTGAGGTTGAGAGTAGAATTTGCAGACAAAAAGACAAGGCTTCTTCGCAAATTTGGCCTTGCAACCCTGTTCCGCGACCCTGCTGAAAGCCACACGCTCTGTATCATGCACAGGATGCGTCCCCATCTACCAGTACAGCTGCTCGGCATGAGAAGGGTAAGAGCCATTCCACGGCAAATTGTGAGATCCTACATTCCAGGAATCCTGCGCTATTATCCAGAAGCTGGCTTCAGAGTTGTGGGCTATGCCAGCCCTGCTGATGGTGTGCTGCAGGTGCCAGCCGATTCTTGGCTCGCACTTGGAGGAGGGTTTCAGCAGGTAGTAGCAAGGAGATAGAGTCTCGGGTTTTTTTTGCTTGGGCAGTCAGCTGTTCGAAGCGCTGAGAACCGCATGTATGTGGACGACGGGCGTTGCTTCTTTGCCAATCCAGCAGATGATGACGGCTCATGCCCCTCAGCAATGCCATCGATCCATAGAACAACGTTGGCGCACAAGTCTAGGTGTGAAGTAGCACGGGGTTCACTTGACAACTGGTCAGATGTCAAAGAACCTCAACAAATCTGGCCTGCAAGGCTCGTGTCCACCATCGTGTTTGCAAGCAGGCGCGTTGCAAGATCTTTCGACATTTTCAGATTTCCAGCTGTCCATCATGTGTGCAAACAACAGTCCGAGTGCCCTCGAACGCAAGGACAACTTTACCGATACCAGGTTCAAGCCTGTGCCACTTGGCGGCAGAAGCCCTGAACACGACCCGAAGTTGGCTGCACGCCTCCCTGTGGTTCCAAACTTAGACCGGAAAACTGCCACAAGCTCGACGATTCTCCAGGCTGGGGTAGCACGCAAATAGCCAAGGTCTTGGGTGCCTATGGTGTGGACACGCTGGAACTGGCCGAGGCTCCTTGAGAATTTTAACTTGCTGGACCCAAGACAGCTGTGACATGTCAGGGCCCGCTTGGCTGCGGTCCAAACTCCAACACCGTCTCTGCATATGCCGCAGACCTTTCGGACCCCCCGCGCGAACCTAGCTCCTGACTTGAGCCGACAGTATTGAGGGTTGGGTGCGCTGCATGCAGTCAAGCCTAGATCTGTTTGCGAAGATAGCCTTTGAAACGTGTGTTTGTTTGCCCCCCTCTTCTTCTTGTTGTCACCGCCAACATTTAAGCCATAATCTAAACTCCTTTAAAGTAAAGGATTAAATAGGAGAGTACTATAGGGGTTATTAAGGGATGCTAGGAGTTGAGAGTCTAGACTGACTCAGGATATCCGTTTAGGTGAGCCTGAGGGGAGCGAGATTTTGCTGTGGCCTGGCAGCATGGAGAAGTTTCAGTCATGTGCCCCAGTTCCTTTGGAGAGCTCGGAGATGTACAGTATCAGCACGCGCTGGCAACACCAAGACTGTAGCTACTTGCAGAACGTTGCTTATGATTCAAAATTTCAGCAACACGAAGAGGACTGTCAGCAAGTGGCATCCAAAGGTACTGGACGGCCCCCATCACGGATGGCCTGAACGGCTCCAGCTTCTCTTATGAGATTGCAGCTGGGCTTCGCAAAGCGTCTTTGGTAGCGACCTTGCTAGCTAGCAGGTGTAGGAAGTGTAAAAATCACGTTGCTTGCGCACTGTCAGCACTGATACTGGTAGCCCCTAGCGAGGTTCCATGAGGTTACTTGTCAGGACCAGTTGTTGACCGAGGAATACCTAAATTTGTGATGCGAAACATTGATGCCAACAGATCAGAACATCAAACGAGCGGCAACTCATAATACCGCAGCCGGTGGGCAGGATGGACGCAGATGCGCCATCCCCCTGAAGTAATCTAGATGGTGCATCCAAGTCGAGGCTCACTTTGTTAGAGTAGTCTTCTAAAAGGATTCTGCGGAGCTGCTTGCAGTCGCCGAGCTGAAAAGCGAGCAGTCCAGCTTCTCAAGTTGCTAAGGAGATGGACATTGGTGGTGTTTTTACGACTCTAGGCATCACGAGACTGAGCTGCAAGAGTCCACAAGAGCCTGCAACAGCGTGATTTCCGGCAGACATGGGTTGAAGGTTAGTCGATTTTTTATGACTCCGTGGTGCAAATTCCCCTGTGCACTACATTGTACACGCTGAATTCTGTCAAAGATTGCGAGGACAGACACAAGCTTCCGAATCACGGGCCTGCAGCTGCAGTTTGCATATATCTTCAGGACCTGGTTAGTTCAACTTTGCTGTGGTAAGGGGGGTCTGAGTACAAAAGGGTACATACGGGGTTTATAGGAACAATCGGGAGTTACATATTGGCTATATAAGGCTTAGATAAGGTCCCTAGATGGTAACTCACCTCCTGTAATTGCCCTAGTTTTCCGGGTCCGTGAAGCAAACTGTGGTTCTGCCAGAAACCCTCTCTCATGTAGGATCAGCACCTACAATGGCGCCGGATATGTGACGCGCTCCAATGCCCTTCTGCAGCATATATCATCACTGCGTGGACATACATGAACTGTGGGAAGCATCCCAGCAGGTCATTGGCTACACGGCTACGCTCCCACCAGCAGTGCCAGAGCCCGCGAGCCCCATTGCAAGGCCTCTTGCATCCATCACTGGCCAAACTCTGCATCCGGCACCATCTCACCACTCTTCTGCGCGGAGTGCGGAGGAATCTGAATAGACTTGACAATTTGAATCCTTAGTAGCAAGTCAGAGCACGGTACCATGCGCAAGTTCAAGTCCGCGCACCAGAGACCCTTGGCAAGTTACATGCACTCGGCCCTGAAACGCGTGCCGCCAGGTCTACATGGGTGTTTCGGATGCAAGTAAAGTCAGTAGACGCAGGGCTGATGCAACAGATTCCCAATCCGAATCGTTTGGGTTGTGAAGTGCACTCCTCTCCCCTTGTGTCTGGTTTAAGGTGAGCAGCGCATTCTTCGAGCATCCATCGCTTGCCTCCACACCAGTCCCCGAAGGAGTGTCAATCCGTTTCAGCCCCACTGCTGTGAATGGTTACGTGGCCTGGCCGCATTCACGTGGTGCGTGGCTCGATGAGTGTGGGTCTGGACCTCAGAAGTTGCATGCCTTGCCAGGCTTGGGCCATGGTCGTCAATTCCAGCAACCTGAACTTGGTGACTGTGCAAACGATGAAGGACTCTGCTTCCCATCTCTCTTTCTAGCAGCTCTCTGGCAGAAGCTTTTCCGGGTCTAGCTTTCATAATCCCCTCGCCGCTTGCCAGGATGGCACCTACGCAGTGGGTGGTGCAGCGTGCTATTGGGCACAGCAGGATAGGGCCAGCAACGTACGAGTCACGCTGACTTGGTAGTTTCCCAAAATGGGGGGACCCCAATATAGACCCCAAAATACTATAGTCCTTATTATTGGGACCCCCAAAAAGGAACCCCTAATTTTGGGAAACCCCCACTTGTGGTTGGGAAGCTGTCAGATGTGTCAGGCCGTTGCGCGAGGCAGAGTCTACTTCTGGCGGCTTGGAAGCCACTCAGCAGCAAGCTTGGAGGTGACACACTTTTGAAGACCTGCAGAGAGGTCTTTGCAAGCTTGCCCCTTGTAGGGGATCCTAGGGATTATATTCGGGTTATATTGGGGTAATGGAAAAGAAAATGGAAACTACTATAATATTACAGGGTATATAGGGCTCTGGATCCTGTCACCATAATGGCCTATACTGGAGAATTTTGAATTGAACGCAGCTCGAGCGTGCTCTGAGCATAGCGGGCACTTCTGACCCATCACCCCATACTGTTGTGAAACAATGATACATAGCTAGCCAGAGCTGCCCCGCTTAGCACCAC
>CAJNIZ010003781.1:111199-123907 GCA_905231905.1 Symbiodinium pilosum | reverse complement strand
AGCAGTCGTCGTAGTAGTAGTAGTAGTAGTAGCAGCAGCAGTAGTAGTAGTAGCAGCAGTAGTAGCAGTCGTCGTAGTAGCAGTAGCAGTAGCAGTAGCAGTAGCAGTAGTAGTAGTAGTAGTAGGAGTAGTAGTAGTAGCAGTAGTAGTAGGAGGAGGAGTGGCACGAATAGTCACAAAAATATCAGTAATAGTTACAGTAGTAATAGTAAACAAGGTCCCTGGTGGCGCCCCTTGGATTGGTGATGGCGCCTAGAGCTAGTATTCTGAAAACTACTTTAAGAATCTCATATAATCCCATCTTCCTCCCAAGCACAGTCATCGTTGCCGTACTTTATCAAGGCCTGCTGCCGCCTCCGATGCGCCTCTGTCCAAAAAACCTACCTGTGCCTAAACTTTTGTCAACCTCCCATGCAAGTCGCGCATGGATTCCATAAAGTCCCGTTCTCCCTGACCACCTCTCAGCCCTGGGCGTTCAATCCCAAAATCTAAATCCCAAGCTCCACATGACCTCAACACCCGGCCCTCTACATAACTGCCAAGCGCCTTTGCCCAACAAAATTCTATGCCTAAAAGTAGGGTTCCCCCTGATATACGCAAGTACCATAGTCCTCAGTGTCTGACCCCCGCACAAAAAATGGCCAAGCGCTTTTTTCGTCCGCTTCCTCCGCTTTAATGCCTGAACTTCAGAGACCGCCACAGGCTCCTCTTCAGCTGGGATGTGCTTCCTCAGACTGACAAAGGACTCCAGGGATGATATGGGGTGTAGGGTTTGGGATTTACACTTTACACTATTGTCCGTTAATAACCCCATATAATCCCTTTTAGCTGCTAAACAACGACAAGTGTAAACTTTACACTTCTCTTTATGTCGCGACTATAAGGGATTCTATGGAGTTATAAAGGGATTATACGTGGTTATATGGGGGCTGATAAAATTATGGTTGCTTTTACGGTACCCAAAATATTGTTACGGTACCCAAAATATTGAGCCCATATTGTATTACCGACAAGGACAATTTTGACAACCCACCATGTAGGCCTAGAAAGGGATGATACGGGGTTCCATAAGGTGTAATGCAAACCACCCCCATTACTAAAGGAGGTAACAATAAATCATGTCGGCCGGGCCAGAAAAAGTCCGGAAGACTGCTGTTGCTTTCTTACAGTCTTACAAGTTCGAAGCCCGAAACCCTACAAGTGAGTTCGATCGGCAAGAACAAGTTGGTGAGAATAATGAAGCTCCTCAGCCTAAAACCTGCTGATCTTAAAAATGAAATGAGCTACAATCTAAACTCCTGAAAGGGGGTACATAGGGGAATATATAGGGACTACTACAGGGGGATACTAGGAGTTTAGACTAGAGCTCAAATGGTTTTGGTACTAGATGCTTTCAGAGCAGACTCAGCACAGCAGAGCTGAAGCCACGACTTACTACTTACTGCTTTCTGCTTACTAATTACGACTACCTACCTGAAGCCCAAAAGTATGTAGAATAATGGCCTTTTGGGCTATATTTAGGTGTTTTGGGCTATCATTTTACCTACTTTTGGGGTTCAGGAAATACTAATTATTGCTACTGTTACTCCTGCTACTGCTACCGCTACCGCTATCGCTTCCGCTCCTGCTACCGCTTCCGCTACTGCTATTACTACAGTACTACTGCTGCTGCTGCTGCTACTCCTACTACTACTACTACTACTACTGCTACCACTACCTGTACTTGTTGTACTACTTGGTACTACCCCTGCTCCGATCGTTTAGTGTTGCCACCCCACTCCATCAGGCAAAGCCATAAAACCAGT
The DNA here is from genome assembly GCA_905231905.1 of Symbiodinium pilosum. Lineage (NCBI taxonomy): Eukaryota > Dinophyceae > Suessiales > Symbiodiniaceae > Symbiodinium > Symbiodinium pilosum. The sequence goes on along the minus strand of CAJNIZ010003781.1, from coordinate 122,102 downwards.
TAATGGGCGGGGCAGGGGGATTATTATTGTCAGGTTTACAGTAGGGATATTAGCAAATGATGGAGAATTGAACGGCAAAGAACACGGGAAATGAAATACAAACTAGGTTGACAGACATGAGGGTTTATGACAAAAAAGTAACATGGGTACCCGAAGAACTCCTAGAAAGGCTGCTCGAAGAGGATACTGTATCAACTTCCATGTTTGCTTGGCAAAGAAGTGTAGGGGGACTGCAGGATGTTGCCCCAGTAATGGAGAATCAAATGTAAAATCACATGAGCCCTGGACTAAGGTTATAATGTACTCCTTAAAGGTCCCCCATAAACCCCCTATAGGTCCCCCCCCAACCGAACTGAAGTCTGTAGCTCACGTGAAACCTGGGAAAATGATGTAGGGCTTTGCAGCAGAAGGATTCCAGAAAGAAGAGTCAAGGATTTGAGGTTCAGAGGTCATTCTCGGTCCACGCGGTACAAGGTTGTAAAGAGCCTAGGTATGGATAAGCCTCAAACGCCTTAGCCGACCGCACAGCCAGCTACGTCACAGCAAGAAAATTCCCGGCTTCTTCCTTAAAACAACCGCTATAGAATATGCAAGACATTCCGCTAGGGACTCCCAGAATCCCCTGATAATCTATATTGCATATATCTTGGGGTCTTAGGGACCCCCTAATCAATTTTTCAGAGAAAAACCATGGGCCATGGGCGGGCACGTCTGAGTGCTGCACGTCGGCTTTGAGTTGATCACTCTCGAGTGGTTGCTATGCAAGTGCTCGTGCCTCTCGAGGCAGTTTACTCAGGAGCTCCTATGTAGGTCCTTTGTGGTTTTTCATGGTTGTTTGGTAAGGGATCTAAAGGATACTGCCCTCTAGGGGCTGAGATTGCAATAGTAACGTCCCGAAAGACAACCTCCAGAGCAAGCAGCGCATAGTATTGGACGGCTGGGAAAGGGAGGACCAGAACATGGTGGCGGAGTACTGAAGAACAGTATGCTCCAATCAACTTCAAAAGTTTGATAGTTTTGGGGGAGGGTTGGTGAGCATGTCATAGGTATGACATAGTAGCCCGTCCCCCTGCCAACGCTCCCACCACTGACCGCACAAAAGAAATTGACCCTTGCGAGCTGTGATGCAAATCGCAGAACCGCTGCGTCGAGAAAAGTTATTGACATTACTATAAATGTTCTTATTGCATGGGCTTTGCTTTCACGGATCCCAACGAGGCATGCTCACAAGCTCTGTGAAAGGACTCTGATGTGGGGCTTGGCCTGAGTTACCTGGGTTGGCCCCTAAAGCCCTTTGAAAAATGTTTGTATATATGGTCCCTTATTAAAGCCATTAGGGAAGGTATTAAATATCCCAGGGGCCTACCCAGTTACAAGTCCCAAAATGAACCCACAATAGGCACCCGTAAATGATTTTCAGGGAATGCCCATTGGCATCCTGTTTTCACAGTACTACATCGCTCTAGCGACTCCCCAGACCTATCCTTCAGAAAGCCCGAACATGGCTCACAAGGCCTGCTTGGGCACGCAACATGTTATCTTCAAGTTTGAGATGTACTCAACAAGCGAAATTTGATGCACTTCTTCTGGAGCTCTAATTCCCTTTTCACCTGGTAAGATTCGTGGGAAAGGGGACCGCCAATATTCCTGCGCAGGTCGCCGTAGGGGCATTCAGCAGCAAAACATGTTTAGGTATATTGCCACAAACATGGTCCACATTCTTACCGCCGAAGAATCGGAACCAGCATTATTGAGAAACCCCTAGATGGTACTTTCTCAAAAGTCGTCTGAAACAAAGACCCAGAACAAAGACTTTATGACAACCCCACGAATGTCAAATTGCAAGAATAGCACGAACTGCACCGATAGTAATAATAGGACTAATAGCACTGATAGTGCTGGTAATACTATAGCAACAAAAGTGGCAATCATAGGAAAATGAAAATACTAGTAGTAATAGGAACCCTAGTAATAATAGTTATCATAATAACAATAGTAGTCGTGGTAACAATGATAATAGTAGTAATGGCACAAGAGTGTGTTCATCCGGCACACCTTCTCCAAAACTGCTGCCCTGTCTCTGTGACCTTAGCCCCGCATATTTTGGGTTCCAAGGCCGCTAGATGAGCTACAGTCTAAACTCCTCAAACGAGGTTATATAGGGGACTATATAGGGTTTAGGATTTAGGGTCTAAACTCCTTAGGGGGGTTATCAAGGGGGATACTAGGAGTGTAGACTATAGCTCAAATGAGGATTGACGCGGGGTGGATACGGGAAATACAAGCATGAGGCGGACAAAGATGACTGGGAAGAGAAGTAGCAGCATGAGGCAAACCAAAATGGCTGGTTGATAGCCTTTTTTCTCTAGCTGGGGCTAGGGGGCTCTGAGGCAGGCATTGTGGGGCTTCCTCCCCGCTGGATTCCAACACGGCTATGTAGGACATCTGCATTGCACCGCCTGGGATGCCTGATTTATAGCTCCTTCTATACGGGGCACATCATAATCTGGTGCAATATTTCTTCCATCCAGAGAAGGGGACGAACAAAAACCACCAGGACCACAGTGGCTCCAGGTGCCTGCCCTAGACCAATGAGGTCCAATAGTAGGTGCCGTATTATAATCGGGATCCAAAAATGGACCATAATTTTGACAACCACACATGTGTATTATGTAAGGTTTAGGGCAGTACCCAGCAATGGAGAACCAAATGGAAAAGAAAGTGGAGCGCAAAATGGAAACTGCACTGCGATTATATCCTCGACCATAGAGCTTAGGGCTCAGGGTTAAGGGGTAGGGTTCAGGATTTAGCGTTCAGGATGTAGGGCTTACGGTTCAGGATTTAGGGTTAAGGGTTCAGGATTTACGGTTTAAGGGGGCTCAGGTTTTACGACCCTAGGTGCTTAGCACCGGAGGGGGGGGGGGGTGTAGCCGAACCCATGATATACCATATAAAACGTTTGCTAAGCCCAAAACGGGAGAAATGTATAGTGTGCATATTAACAGGATTTAGTAGTAGCGATGATAGTATCAACCCTGCAGACCCAAAAAGGCAATCAGCGCCAGGCGTGGATGCGCTCATCGCGGCTCAGGCGCAGGATCGAGTTGGAGCCCTAGGAACTCTCAATGTACGGGCCTACACTGGGTTAAACACAGGTCTCGGGTTTTGGTTTTTAGGGCTGAGGACACCCCCAGTTTAGGGCTTTAAACACCTCAGTATCCTAGGACTTCAAAGTGGCCCCTCTCTTGGTAAAAACTAGCTGAAACAGGGCCTACTGCACATCCCCGTAGCTGCTCTAAATTTGATGGAAAATCAAGCAGCAAAGAATATGAAAGATCAAACATGGGCAATCCTCTAGGTCTCTACATTATGGCTCGTACATGTTCACTATGTTGTGTTCAAGGCTCAGACCGACGAGTTCTGGCTTCTCAATGTTTAGGCAAGGACTTGATGGGTCGTAAGCCGGTGGGGAGGGCCTCAATGCGATGAAAGCACTTTCTCTTGTCGGAATGAAAAGCCGGCTCCTGCATGACCCGAAGCATGTCAGCAGGTCTGAGCACCGTTCAGGGTTTAGGACATGGCTATGTCAGCCTCGAGGGGAACTCTATGATCACTAGAATCTCCCTTTATCCAAAACAAATTTGAGCGGTGCAGCTTCACTGAGGAGTTTGACTTTTTCAGGCTCAGGCATATCCACAAGTGGAAGTCCCCCAGCCTTGTCGGCTCTCTGCAAACGCTGCAACCAACCCATCAGCACCTGATGTGGGTGCTTCTGCCGATCACATGACTATCATTTTCCGCGGTTGGGTTCATTGCTTAATGCAAGCACCACCGTCAAACTAATATGGAATCCCATCTTAGCCAGGGTCAAAAGGGCTGAAGTCGTTGTAGGTCCCCTTTGAGGGTCTGGCAGATTTGTCAAAATGGTGGTCTCTTTCACTGTGTCCTTTGTCATATGGATACGCTAATCTTCAGGGTAACCCACAAAGGCTCATACTCTTGACAAACCCCTGTGTCAGTATGGGGGCGTGTGGAATTTTGCTTTGGCTCGGAAGAATCCCAGTTTTGATTTGACAAAAGTGATTTTCCATATGACTCTTCCCTACACAGACATCCAACTCTGGAAGGGGTGTACAACGACAACTAGCGTTTGAAAGGAAGCCAGTACGGATGGAGTTTTTGTTGATATAGGTGTAACCTCTTCCTCGCAACATGAAACAGCTGCGTCCACTGCATATAGCACCAAATTCTCAGGATTAGGGAGTGGTGAGGGGTACTTGGGGAAAGGATTACAAAGTCCTACCCCCTAAGCTCTAAACTCCTAAACCCTCTAATTCAATCTGTAATTGCATGTGTAGACAGGCTTCATCTTGCAAAGACCAAAGACTGAAACCAGATGGGAAGTTACCAGGTGGGTGCCCTTACCCAAGGGCTTGTATGGGGAGAACCTGGAGATATGAGAGCTAGGTAGTTAAGGCCTTCATGGGAAAGCTACCCACCCGCCCCTAAACCCTAAACCCTCAACCTCAAACCCTAAACCTTCCTTAGACTGACCTTTTCCGCCACAAAGACCCTCGAGCTGACAAAAGAAAAGAGGCCTTCGGTGCGAAAGGCCGTCCCGCTGCATGCAGTCTAGCCTCCAAAACACAGACTGGAACTACCCTAGGCCTCAGGGTTTAGGGTTCAGGGTATCCCAAAAAAGGGTTGATTGAGCTAAGGGGGGTTAAGGCCTGGGGAGAGAACGTGGCCTTGTACCAATCTTGTTTTCCGAAAGTCCTACACATCGCGCTGCAGTCAATTCCCTCTGAATGCCTCAACCCAAAAGTGCTATTGAAAGAAACCCTAAACCCTAAACCTTACCCACAGTCTTCCTTTCAGACGTTCGGATTCCAGAGGTATGAGCTTTGAGGAGCAAGAGTGTTGGGACAGTCACCATGAAAGGGCATGCAATCCTGCCCTACGGGCCCCGAAGTGTTACACTCCCCCAAACTAACATGGAAATCCATATGGTCCCCTTTTAGAAGGACTGTAGTCTTTATGGGGCCCTCTTTGGGCTTCCATGTTATTTTTCGAGGAGTGTATCCCGGTAGCTTGCAGCGGTCATTTTAGGTCCCCCTTAAGTAGATAGAATATGGCTTTGGGTATATTATAATAGGATCCCCATATACCCCATATTCTATCTACTTTAAGAGGTATAGGGTTGCAGTTTTGAAGCTTCGAGCCTTTGAGACGACTCTGATGCTTTGCTGCAAGCCCTGGTACACAGGGGCTATGTAGGGGTATTATAAGGATTATTTAGGGCCATATAGGGGTAATGTAGGGATTCTACAAAGGTTAAATAGGGGTAGTTGGGGTTCAGGGCCTTCTAAGTTCAACCTGAAGTCTAGACGCAGTGAAGTACCTCGCGCTCCTGCCTAAGCCAGCGAAACTTCAACAACCCTGAGGGCCGGGGACCAGATACAGCACCTGTATAATCCCCATATAACCCCGGCAAATCCCGTATAACCCTTATACAACCCCTATATAACCTCTATATCATCCCCATGTAACACCAGGCACAGCATTACGAGTGATGTAGGAGCCTAAAAATGTATGTAACGTATATCTGCCCAGCTGCTGAGCGAAACACTTCAGAACCCCTTTGCACCTTCCACTGAAGCCACATCCAGAGAATCAAAATTCTCCCAAGCCGTGAACCATGGACACCTCCAGCTGTTTGGGCGTCATTGGCCCATGATCGATAAGCGCCTGGCAAACTTCGAAAATGGGAAGAGGCAACCGCTGGTTGAACCAAGTAAGGTTATATTCTCCTCAGAACAAACTACACCCAAAGACGATTGACATAACCTTCCTCTCTACAATATTCCCGACATGAAATACTCTTTACCTGAACTTGCCATCGCTGACCTGAAGGTTCAGGATAGTGCGGGCGCGCATATAGATACACATATGTGTACGCTTAGTTTATGAGTTTCCAGTTTTCACCGACCACCTGCGTGGGATTTCATGATGAAACGACCTGCAGGATGATGTAGAACTTGCGCTTCTTTGGCCTCGGGCAACACTGCTTCTGTAGATTGGCGGGCTATGCAGATGGGATGTATGGGTTCTTAATACAGGGATAATGGAAAAGAAAGTGGAAACTACCATAAGGGTGTTATGTCGGGTTTAGGGTTTAGGGTATCAAGGGTATATAGGGATAATGGAAATAACACGGCAACTACCATATTCTGGGGTCATTATGTCGGGATAATGGAAATAAAAATGGAAACTGCTATATTACAGGGTTATCACAAAGGACTACTGCTGTAGGTATATCAAGGCCGCGCTAACTCCATATTTAGGGGCTATTACATACTTGGAGCTACAATGGTGAACCTCCTAGATGGACGCGGTGTTCTTCTTGCTGCGAAACTCCTGAAAATCCTTCACAGAAGAATTGTAGCAGCCAACCAACTGGGGCCAGCACGCATGTAAGTAAGACATCGAAAAACGATCCACTTTGCCTCAGCTCCCGAGAAAACCCTTCTGTGCAGGAAACTGTCCAGATATTGTCTCGGACTGCAGTTTTTCGAAAATGGAGCGTCCCAAAGGGGTTTAGGGTTTGGGGAAGATACACATTTTGCGCCCCAATCAATTAAAATCCTTAACATTTGGTGTAATGCGGAGAATCGTCCAGGTACTGCCTAGCGCCTAGATGCCACTCAAGCAGTGGAGCAGATCGACACCAGGCAGGTATGTTACAACATGCTAGTGCAAGCCACAATCATGTCGATTGTGACTAGATGACAGGTTGGCAAAGATGAGGTGCGCGTGTGTGTGCGCGTGTGAATAAATAAATAAATATATATATATGTAGATGTCACAGCAAAATCGTACTACAAACAATACTTTCTGAGCGGGACTACAGATTGTACCCAGAGTGCAACCTCCAAAACAACGACCATGGACCCTGTACTAGGTTCCCCAGTTACCCCTTAGTAACAAGGGTACCCTTTTTCCTACTGCTCAGCTTTGATAACAGGACCCCAAAATAAAAAAGGGAAAAAGGGTACTACTGGGGTACCCAGTGTATAGGCCTCCCCTAAACCCTAAACCCTAAACCCTAAACAGCAGTAGTCTTCGTATAGCACCTCTTGGACTTCCATGCCGGCTTTGGAGTGGGCAATGCCCATGAAACACGGCGGGCACTACATCCCAACTCGGTGGAGTCCTAGCCCAAATGGGGGTTTCCCAAAATTAGGGGTACCTTTTTGGGGGTCCCTATAATAAGGACTATAGTATTTTTGGGTCTATATTGGTGTCCCCCTAAGTTGGGAAACTACCAAATCCTGTCCTTAGGGTCTAGGGTCTAAGGCTTGAGATTTAGGATTTAGGCTTAGGGATTTAGGGTTCATACTGTTGACGGACTACATCTTCTGCATGACCCTAGGAACCCTTGCTGGTGGAGCCACAGATTCTGTTTACACTAAGTGTCATGCTGGAGTTGTCGACACACAGCGAATCTCCCAAAGAAAAGCCCGAGATCCTAAACCCTGAACCCTCAGCTTTGGTCACTTCAGTCGAAGGAGCACTTGTCACAAGTGGCGCTGAATGGGATGTTCTGATGACCTTGGCAACTTGGTTTTAGGATGTGCGGAATTTGGGGGAGCGTTGGCGCTAGAATGTCCGACTAATACACATATTGGGAGATATCTTTTTTCATCAGGGGGTAGAGGGAGTTGGAAGAGTACAGGGAAGAGACGACTCGCTCCCTCATGAGAACCTTCCGGATGCATAGACTCACACCCTCAAGCCTCCGTCCTGCGCCCCTACATGCTCCAAGTCCATTGAATTACTGGGAATTGGAAGAAAATGAGGAGATATATCATATAGGGATTGATCGTCATTAATTTTTCATTTCCCCTAATAACAACCAGTAAGGTAAGCCTGCGAGCACAAACACAAAAGCTTATCGCTTGTTAGTAGGTCATAAAGGAATGCAATCCCTGGATCATAGATTGACCCTAAATCCTACACACCAAAATGTGTTTTGAGGGGCAGCTAGGAGGCTCGCCCTCGCGGGAGCTGTGATTGTAAATTGTCAGTTTCCCAGCGCAACAGCCCTGACATGCCTGAGCCGTGCGTTCAAGGGGTTTAGGGTTTAAGGTTTAGGGTTTACCAAGGTCCTACGATGTCCTGGGACGTCTATGACCCTTTCAGCTGGACAGAGGGCGTCTGAAACTTTTGTGGGATATAGGGATCCCCCAGAAAATTATATGGGCCGTAATCTAAACTCACAAAAGGGGTCCTATAGGGATTACTTAGGGGACTAGTATAGAGCTTGTGAGGGAGGATACTTGGAGTTCAGACTATAGCTCATATGGGGCCTTGTTTGACACTTCTGACGTATGCCTTGCTGACGCACATCCTGCTCCAATCGAGATACCATACTTTTGTCATCTAATGTTACTCTATACTGGGATTATACTATCCCCAACCCTAAACCCTAAACCTTAAACCCTAAACCGGGCTTCGTGCCGCATTGATTGCAAGTCCAGGGACCCAAGTCCGTCTTTGCAGTCTCCTCAGCGGGGGCTCATCGTTGCAGGTCCCTGACCCCTTCCGTAGGGTTTAGGGTTTAGGGTTTAGGGTTTCGGGCCCCCAAGACAACGCAAAGCCTAAAAACTGAAAATAGGGGTCGCCTTATGCGGATCGAAGCGCAACATCTTAATTACATAGGTTAGGGTTTGGGTCACATTTTATGGCGAAGCAACATCTCGGGTTGACCGCATACTTTACAGAGTTCCTGCCAGAATTGCAATTCCCGCAGCGCGTGCGGAACGATTTGGTGCGTACCTCTCAGCTTGCCTGAGCAAACGGCATGACAAGTTTAGAGTATTATGCTATGGTTGACTCCTATCCGTTTTCCCAGCAAGTTATGCCCACTGAGGACATATCCATATAAACGATAGCTTGTCTGATTCTCGTAGTACTGTTGAGTCTTCTATACTATCTCGCTGGCCTCAGACGGCTGAGGCCCAGGCATACTCCTCCTGGAAGCAGATTTCAGTCTGAGGAAAAATGCGCCCTTAGCATGGAACCTTTGGCCTATTCGAAGAACACTGCAGTAAGGCGTCATGTATGTACAACCTGAAAGATAAACATGCAAGTTCATGCAATAACAAAGGCACTTTGCCGATGCATCGAAATCAAGGACATTCCACCTGCCACTCAGAGTGACCATCTGGAATTACGGTGATGGTTCTAGACTCCTACTATAGTCCCATCATGCCACTGTCACGCGGGACAGTACCCTGACTTAACGGAAAGTTTTGGGATTGAGCAGCTAAACCCTAAATCCTAAACCCTGTGGGCACAACTGGGGCACCCCTCGGAACCTTCCACATATGACTCTGACTTCACACATGTGCGGGCGGCCTAGGCAAAGTTTTGAAAGTCCTACGGAGGGAGTAAGTAAGGCTTCTTATGGGCTACAGCTAGGAAAAATTCAGGAACTCAGATTGTTTTATCATGTCATGTACAGCTATACATAGGGTTCAGGGTTTAGGGCATTCCAAACTGGGATGATATAGGGTGTCTCTTAGGGGTCCTAGGGTTTACTGGTTATGGTGGAGCAATATTTAAGGCTAAATCGGACATTAAGGAGCTTCTCAATTTGTAAAAGACCCACGTGGCGCACGGCAGTGGATTTAAGCACCTCTTTTGGCATTTGCTTGGGTACGCCGATGTAAACTCAGTGGAGATCAACCGGTTTATGGGAAAAGTTCAGGGTCACAAGACACTCAGTAGTGCGCCCGCCTGCGACCAGAAGAGGAAGCGCTCATGGATCACGTTCAACGACAAATCCTGGCATTATGTACGCATCATACGTGAGGATGTAGGACGGCCCTTGGACCCTAAGGATATGCAGGAACCATAAGGGGCATGTAGAGGATGATTCTACCAGATCCTCAGAAGAACTCTCATGGCAAAAATCCACTATTCTCGTGGCACTGCCACCCTCAACCCTAAACCCTAACCGCAGGAGAATCTGTTTCCATTTGGGCGAAGAATTCAGAAGACCTTTTACATGCGCTCTTGCGGACCTGCACTGACCAGCTTCACCCTGAAACTCTACAAGCGGTTACATACTGTAGGGGGTATGTAGGGATTATCTTCGGAGTATATATAGGGATTATAAGAAGACTGGATACGGGTTATATGACCCTAAACTTCCCTAACCCTACGCGCAAGACATCCTGCTGAAGACTGCTCTTGTCATGGATCATTCCGTACAGCTTCTAATGCAAATTTGCCTGAACATATTTCAGCATCAACATGGCGTGCCGTCCCTTTGTGCATCCAAGCTCATTGCTGCCGGGGTCCCGCTTCACACGCTCGTTGAGCTGTACAAACGGCACACCCCTAAACCCTAAAACCCAAATGCAGAGATTGCTGAATCAACTACCGGAACAAAAGGACTTAGAACTTAGGGTTTCAGGGTTCGCTCTTTCTTGCAAGCTGGAACCCACCTCAAACGTGAGGACATAGAAACCGTTGCTCTCCTCCTGGTATCTTCCCGGGATCCCACTTGAAGGCGGTTTAGGGTTTAGGATTTAGGGCTTAGGCTTCCCAAATCTACTCGAGGCCTCAAAACACCTGTGAGGGTCATGGGGGCTTATAATAACGATTGGAAAAGAGAATGGAAACTACTATTGTTTCATGAGGGTTATATCGGGATCATGGAAAATAAAATGGAAACTACTGAAGGGTTATATGGGGATAGCGGAAAACAAAATGGAAACTACTGAAGGCTTATATGGGGATAGTGGAAAATAAAATGGAAACTGCTGTAGTATATACAAGCGCCGGGGTTAACACACATCACCCGGTGAGAATACACCTCATCTACTGTGGACGC
>CAJNIZ010003781.1:86755-99301 GCA_905231905.1 Symbiodinium pilosum | reverse complement strand
CCCTAAACTCTAAATCCTAAGTCCTAAACTCTAAACCTTAAACTCTAAACCCAAAACTCTAAACCCTAAACCCTAAACTCTAAACCCTAAACCCTAAACTCTAAACCCTAAACCCTAAACCCTAACCTATGAATGCAACCCTGAGCTCTAAACCTCCAAAGCCTGCACCATGACCCTCAACCAGGTACTCGGAAGCCTAGGCCCGAAGACCACATTCATTCCAAGAATCCGTGTCCTAATGTAGACCCATGATGAAGAAACCCCCTCTTTTTAAGGGATATATAGGGGTTATATCGAGATTATATAGGGATAATGGAAAAGAAAATGGAAACTACTATTTAGGGTTAAGGGTTTAGGGTGTAGACCCATGATTAATAAACCCCCTCCTTTTGAGGGCCTAAATATTAGGATCCCTATTATAATCCCTGTTAAGGGGAGGGGGTTTATTAATCAGGGGTCTACATTAGAGCCTAAACGTAACTTAAGCTCCAAGCCCTCAAGCCCTGAATCCAGCAACATCGAAGTCTGAGCAGTCAGTAATAATTCCCCTTTTTGCATTGTAACCCTAGTACAACGCTAGTATACTGTAACCCGCAACCCTATCCAAATCATTTAGGCCCCTACCAGGCGCATCACGCCTCTCCAGTCCTTGTGCAACAGCTGCGCGGTTTCTGCAATCTCTTGGTCCTCGACCGCTTCGCGCTCCTCTCACAGGGTATTTTTGGTTATCGGGTAATTAGGTCTGTGTAGCTGCCTCCTATGTAACCTAGCATAGCTGATGTATGCCGCTGCATAACAGATCCTGGAGCCCTATATATCCCGCAGTTTGCAGTGTTTAGGGAGACAGCTCCCATCTTAAGGTGCTCTGCGTACCTGTCCCTTGTTCCCCTACAGAAGGCTGTATTCAGGACATCCCCTGTTGTTGGGCTCGGCTACGCAAAGTTGGAAAGCTCAGTTCATGACCATATATGCCTGCTTGAACGCGCATCTGTAGGACACTCAATACAGCGACTGCTTATGTTCTCAAGGTGAACTCGCCCTTAGGTAAGAACATCGACCTGCATCCGGTTCACGCCACACTGGGTCAGCCCTAAATTGAAGTTCGAAACCCTACCTAAACCCCCAAAGTAGGTAAAATAATGGCCCAAAACCCCAAAACATGGCCCAAAAGGCCATTATTCTACATACTTTGGGGGTCCAGGTAAACCCTAAGCTGAACCCTGAACTCGGGATGCATGTTGGCACGGCTTGGGGGTCAACAATGGCACCCGCCCCCCAAAAACTTTGCAATTGATACCCTGACTGAAAGCAGCATGAGAGTGCGAGGATGGCTCCTTTTCGGGTTGGGTTTAGGCTCTAGGGGTTAGGGTTTAGGGGTTAAGGTTTAGGGTAACTTTGATTAATGAACCCTAGACTCAAAATCCAACACCCTAAGGCAATCCCCGAAATCCCTTTTGCTCAAGGCCTTGAAATTTAAACTCCCAACGCTGAACCCAAGACTAAACCTTGACGCAAAAGCTTGGTTTAGGGTTGCGGGTTTATAGGGTTTAGGTTGGGTCATTCCCCCACCCAGTAACTGTCCTCCAAGGGGGCCTTATTAGGGGGCTATTATAACTCCTATAACCATTGTGGCAACAGTTACTGTAAGGGGGAATGACCCAAGGTTTAGGGTTTATAGGCGTAGGATGCAGGGGCAAAAGCACAGGAGTCCAACGTGCCCAGCCATCACTTCGGGTCCTTTAGGGTCTCCTTGTCGTCCGGATAGGTCCAGAAGAGGAGGCTGAAGTTTACTGCACCTTGTGAGCTATAGTCTAAACTCCTTAAAGGGGGTTTATATAGGGGAGTATTATAGGGCTTCTGAAGGGGGATACTAGGAGTTTAGACTATAGCTCTTGTGTTAGGACCAACTACAGGCGGGAGTTCCAATGGAGGGACTTTAAAAAAAGGTATATAAGGGGTACACAGGGACAAAGGGGAACTACATATTGAATATGTAAGGCTGATATAAGGTCCCTACATGGTAACTCCCCATCCCGTGAGTCCCTTAGATTGTGGAGCTTCAGTAGGACAGACCCCTTAGGCAGGACCCTTAGAAGGGAATTCAGAATTCGGAAGGGAACGCAGTGAACCCTTCGCCCTGAATGCCAAATCTCTCTCCAGGGTGCTGATCAACGCGGGCACCACGCAGCTGAAGAAGATAGCTTTGCCGAGGGCGGACGCGTTTTGCTCGCGAACCTCCGGCGTCATGTTGGCCTTAGCCGAAGTAGCATTGGGAGTGGTAGCCGCTTTAGTATTCGTGGTGGCGAGGAATGTGGCGGCGGGGGTGGTGGTGGTGGCAAGGGTTGTGGTGACAAGCTCCTACTGCTACCGCGACTGCTTCTGTGACTGCTACGTTGGCGGCGCCCCGGGCGCCAACGACGACTACTAGGTCAGGCACAGAAGAGCAGCATCAAAAAGAGCGAGCAAAGAAAACTGGCCTAGGTGCGGAAGACCCGAAGTAATAGCCTGGTAATCTCCAATGTCCTGTCATAATCACCATTGGAGATAACACTAGCGATTCATAACGCGGCTACCTAGTCAATAAATCCAATCCAGTTTCCATTTCATCCCATTTCCTTGTCCCTTTCATTCTCCGCGTTGAATTACGTAATTCCTCCGTATGTTGCCTTGTATGATCCCTACATAAGCCTAGATGCATATATGCTACATACCTACCTAGAGTCCCACCTCACCTAGAAACGTGGTTGCCATTTTGAGCATTGGCATTACCATTCGAGCAGCAAGCCCTGAATTAATTAGGGCTTTTGGGTTTAGGGTTCAGGGTCCAGGGTGCATCCCCACATGCATTTCATTCTCCACTCCTGGGGTAATATCCATGAACCCTCCTATACTCCTATATAACCTCAGATAACTCCTATATATATATATATGTATATGCACATGTATAAGCCTCATAATGTAACCCCAGAATAGTATAGCCAGGTAGCCACTTTTTCGCTGGTGTAGTGGTAATCGAAAAAGTCCTGCATTCGAGGGAATCCGGATTAAGGGGTCGCGGTTTAGGGGTTCAGGGTCTCGTGTGTAGTCCCTTAACCCTAAACCCTAGACTTTTTTTCCCAGGAACTTCAAGCTAGAACATCTCCAATGGGTCGCTCCATTTGCTGGAAACCCCTTAGCCAACTCCTCTTGTGGAGACCAGAAACTTCTCGTGACCTTAGTATACCTCAATATCATAATTTGAAAGAGATCTTGTACTTAGGGTCATGCAGGAGTTCTTGTATCAATCGTAGATGGCACTCAGCACTCAGCCCCAAACCCTAAACCCTAAAGCTCTAAGAGGCTCTAAAGCCCTAAACTACAAAGCATAAAACCGTAAACCAGAAAACCCCAGATGCAAAAACTTTAAACCCGTAACCATAAAACCCAAAACCCTAGAACCTAGGGTAGATGCGAAGTGGCGGCGCCTGAGCAATAAAGCCCACAAGCAGTGGCCCGATTGTGTTGCCGCTCGCGAAGACCTTGCCAATCAACAGCTCCGATTTAGGGCTTAGGGCTTAGGATCTAGGGGTTATAAGGCTTAGGTTTTAGGATTTAGGGTGCAGGGTTTCGGGTAGGGTTTTTGGGAAGTACAGTGCGAAACACTGGGCAACCCATAGTGGCGGCCGAGCTATGGCTTCAATGTCACAAATCTGAGGCTCAGGGTGTAAGCCAACTCTCAACCAAGCAAGCCTTCAACCCGAAACACTCCTGCATAACCCTAGCTTCCATGTCCTTGTTCATGCTCTTTTCCATTCGATTCTTCATCATTGCGCAAGTATCCCTAAGTCCCTAAGAATGTGCTCCCTGTGCACCGTAACCCTTATAATCCCTATCTAACCCAACATGGGCCAATACAATCCCTATATAACTCTCAAAAGCCCTCCAAAACTTAAACCTTTAGTCTATGTTAGGGGTCCTATTATGGGCTATATATACCCATATTATATTTATTATCCAACTGTTAAACCCTGCCTGAGATCCAATGTGTTTCGCTCAGCTCCTGGCTATCGCAATGTCCCACGAGAAAGCAGAGGAGAGACTGAGATGACATGAGCAGCGCATTTTTGGTGGTTGAACCTAGTTATATAGGGATAATGGAAAAGAAAATGGAAACTACCATATTATAAATAGGGTATATATTGGGGTTATGTTGGGGTTGTATTGAGTAGTGTGTTTTTTTGGTGAGTGAACCTAGTACGATAATATTCCTTATAACAAATACTTTACCCCAAAAGGAGGATATGATCTTACTCTATATTGGGTACCACAGTATCCCCAAATAAAATACTACTCACATGGCAAACAGGGTCTGAAGCTTAGGAATTTGGGCTTTGGGGTTTAGGCTTTGGTGTTTAGGGTTTTGGGGTTTAGGGTTTTGGGATTTAGGGCGTCCTGTCGCGCGACGGCTGGAGATAGTATTTAGAAACGGCGTCCCAACACACCCAGGAGTGTGGGAGGACGGCATTTCTTACGAAGGCACATCACCCATCACAACCTTGCTTACTAATTACGCTCTCTATAACCAGAAATCCTGATAAGCTCAGGATGTGGGGCCAAGTTCTACATCTAAGGTTTAGAATTGTTGGCTGGGTGCTTCGGGACTTGGGTTGCGTTGAGCGGTGTCAGCTAGCCAGGTTGTTGGTGGTGGTTGCCCTCTGCGGGGACTACAGCGGTCGAAGCCCATCTGAGAGCCTGCAATGTTCACAGACCTGCAACTGACTCGCGTTGTAGCTTCCCGAACCTACCCTTGGGCACCATCAACCAATCCAAGGTGGAGTACATCCTCTCATGCCCACAAGGACATCTTATTTCTTTGGCTTCGAGCATATCAAGCCATGCAGAAACAATTCATTCTGCAACAGAACAGCCGTATGATGATACTATATTGAGCGGGCGGATGGCGGCGGGTACATATCGTTAGAGGGCGGGGGAACTCCCTCATGCGAATGTCATCCACCCCACAATCCCTAATATCAATTAAAGATGGTCCCCCATACATAACGCCTCTTATGGTGAATATTTCACACGAGGGGTGGGCGGGGCAGCTGCTTCATGTTAGTATGAAGGGATTATTGGGGAAAGGGTCTTAAGGCACGGACACAGTTTCCTCCTTGCGGCGACATCCACCCTCTAGGGTTTAAATAGTTTTGGGTTTAAAGCCCCAGAAGCCTCAACCCGTCGATGGCCAAACGCTGACCCACCCGGGGTCCGAAAACTCAGACCCTCGACACAAACCCATCCAAGACCCTAAAACCTCAACCCTTAAATCCCTACCCTAAACCCTAAACCCTAAACCCCTAAAACCTAATACACCCCAAACCCCCAAAACGGAAAACCTCACCTGCCCTCAACCCTCAAACCTTTCGTCCCTCTCAAACCCGTGGGCATACCTCCGCAGGACCCCCCCAAACCCCTAAGAAGCCTGAATAAGCACAAGCGCTAGAAACCACTACGAACACAGCTTCCATTTCATCCTCCATTTTTCCATCTGATTCTTCACCATGTGGGCGAATATATCTAAACCCTACGTAATCCGCACGTAACCCCTGTAGGCCCCCATAGAAACATCACACATAATATAACCCATATACATCTCCGCAAAACATGTTTAACAGCGAGCCGCTCGCGCCGCGGGATGATGTCCATGACCTGAGGAGGCTTGAGGGCTTCTAGGGTCTAAGGCTTTTAGGTTTCAGGCTTTGGGACCTAGGGTATTTGGGCTTAAGGCCCTAAACCCTAAACCCTAAATAAGGTCTTGGGGCTGGTGGGTTTTGGGCTGCTTGTATGGTTTAGAGGTTGGGGGCTTCCTCTGTAAGGCTCAGAGTTCATAGAGCTACCGGGCCCTTTTGCATCGCACTACTAGCTGCAAAAGGGTATGTAGTGCGTAGGCATTAAAAAAGGTAGTTCAGGGGCACCCAATGGATGAGTTCCTTCTGGGGCTCATGATAGGTTATAGCTAGTGGACGTGTGGAATTCAGAGCGCGCCGTGAGCCTAACAACTTCAAAGCATAGACGGCTTGCGTGAGGAAGCCGTACTGAGTAGCATGTTTTTGATGCATGGGTTGGGGTCCGTGCGCACGACGGATCTCCAAAGATACTTGGCAACTGCAATGCAAGCCCTCTAACTCTAGGCTCCACTATGGACCAACAACGACAAGTAGAATGAACCCCATCTCGTCCTGGAACTCTGCACCTCCTGCGTTGAGGCCTTCCTGATGCAATGACCAACTGTAACTCAGAACAACAGCCTCTCAAATACCTCAGGCTCTGTGTAAGTGAAAAGATGACTATTGTCATGCCACTGATCTTACCAATACTATAGTACCATCACAAAGATCTGACTAAGCTCTCTGTGCCTCACTACTACTCCTATAGTACCCATTTGGGGTGACAAATCCTAGTGCGTGATGCCGCGTGTGGGCGCGTCTTGTGTGGCGACCTCACGTGACTCCCATGCCATGACAGCAAAAGCTCATGTCAACTCAGCTGCTTAATGCGTAGTCCCCCTTAAGTAGATAGAATATGGGGTATACGGGGATCTTATTATAATATACCCAAAACCATATTCTATCTACTTAAGGGGGCCTATACATTCCAGGTAGTTATCTCGCTGCTGGCTCCCACTGACCAGCGCAAGGCCATTCACCCTGTCAGTCTCAGGAAAAATGAATATAGCAAAAGTGGCGCCTTCTTGATTTCTAGGATCCCCCAATAAAGGGCCCCCGCCCCCTGAGGGCACACATCGGCGTATAAACTGCGCTGAAGCCTGAACACGGAAACTCCAAGCCACAGCCCGTAAACCCGAATCACACGCCCTCAGCCCAAAACCTACGCATGAATCTGAAGTACGAAGCCCTAAACCCAAATCGACCAATTCCGGAACAAAGCCCCATATCCCTAAACCCCAAACTTGAACCTTAAGCCATAAACCCTTAACCTTAAGCTCTAACCCCTAAAGCCTAATCGCTAAGCATCTTGGCGTGCATCTCGCCTGGATTGTCCGCAGTGACCGCTTGCATAAACCCCTAAACCCCTAAACCCTACACCCTTCCTTTCGGCCGTGCATCCACCGGCTGAAGGCAGCCGGGGACTTCCCAGGTAGTCACCAGGCCGCTGAAGAAGAGGACTCCCGCGAAGAACAGGCCTAAGGCGCTTATAGAATATAATGGGGGATAATGGAAAAGAAAATGGAAACTACTATAATGGGATTCTATAGGGTTGAGGGTTTAGGGCTTGTAGGATTCAGGGATTAAGGGTTTAGCGTTTAGTGCTTAGGTTTTTTTGGGTTTAGGGGGTGAGCGTGCCGAAATGGCACGGAAGCCTACTTTAAGAGTCCCACCTTGCACGCTCCTACGTCACAATCCCATTATAGTAGTTTCCATGTTCTTTTCCATTGTCCCTATATAACATTATCCCTATATAACCTCAATATATCCCTACCCTTGTAAAAGGGATCTGCAAAGAGGAAATCGCTAATTTTCGGAAACCCACGTGGTACCACACAGGCGCCACATTTGGAAGGAGAGCAGTCTTTGCAGGATCTGTTTTGGCCTTCCCTGCTGGTCGGTGAAAGATGCAGTGCCACTCTCGCATTTGGCGTCAGGCGGCTGGCAGTGAAAATCCTGCTAGAGTTTGTACTCCCCGAAACCTAACATGGGACCTCATAGAAGCCCATCTCAAAAAGACAGTAGTCGTTGGAGGGCCCTGAACCCTATAGTCCCTCTTAAGTAGATACAATACGGCTGTGGATATATGATACTAAGATCCCCACATACCCCATATTTATTCACTTAAAAGTGGCGATAATCCCTAAACGGACTCTCTTCAGGCTCCACATTGAGCTTGGGGTGGTATGCTGTTATCTTCATCCCCGAATCATCACAAGGCAGATTCTCAAAAGAGGGGCCCTTCGGGATCCTAGGGATATGGGTTCCTTATTCGGGACTCTGTGGGGATCATTGCCAAAAATACATACATCTCCCCAAGATCGTCACTATCCGCATGGTAGGGTGGGGCTAGAAGTATAGCGTAGCGTTAAATTTAGATGAAGTATTGGGGAACCGTGGCTTAAAGCACATGATGACTCTCATTATCAGGCGGGGGCTCTTCCTGACTACTCAAGCTCTTACATTAAGCCGCAATCGCCCTAAACCCTGAACCCTAAAATCATAGATAAAAGCTGAGGCCAAGCCATATTCTCACCCAACTGCCCATTCGCTACCCCCTAAACCCTAAACCCTCAAATCTTGCCCAGAAACTCAAGCTTGCCTGCCTGGGCATTCCCATATAGACAATGTAGAGGAAAGGTATGCTCGCCTTGAACGTCGCAAATGGCTCTGGGAGGGTTTGGGGTGTTGCTAGCAAGCCAAAAGCCCTAAATAGGTGTGCTAGGATATCAATTTATGCTCACAAAAATGGACACCAAAACACATGCCCTCACCAATTTCGTAAGGAACATTAAGGGACCCTATGTACAGCACATTCACCAAAGACCAAGACACAAACCTTACCTCATATGACCGCAAACCCTCAACCCTAAATAGGTCTGTCCTAAACCTTATAAAGTCTAGGGCTTAGGGACCCTAAACCCCAGAACCCAAAACCCAAAAACCGTAATCTCCAAAACCCTAAACCCCAAAACCCTAAACCCCAAATTCCTAGACCCCAAAACCCCCAAAACCCCAAACACTACACCGTCACCGAATCGGAAGGCCTTAACCCTTAAGCAGTACCAACGTAGGCTAGAAGTGCGCGCGCACTGGATCAAACCAAAACCCCGAAGAGATGCAAACAAACAATCAAGGGTTTTTTGGGTCTCAGGGTTTAGGATTTGAGGTTTTAGGGTCTAGGATTCAGGATTTGAGGTCTGAGGGTCCAGGCTTCAGGATTTGAGGTTTTAGGGTCTTAGGGTTTAGGATTTAAGGGTTTAGGGTCTTGGGATTTAGGAGTTGACGGTCTAGGGCTTAGGCTTTAGGGCTTAGGGTTCCAGATTTGGAGGTTTAGGATTTGGTATTTAGCGTCCCAGGGTTGCACCCCTAAGGCCGACCCCAAGTTCTCCCGCAATATGGACTCAATATGCCCCTGCATGAACTAACGTAGTCTCTCCCGACAAGGTCCCCAAAACCCCGGGGGGGATAACCCATGGGATACAACCCTGAAACTCTTGAAGCAGAACACCCTGAAAGCACTCAGGAACATGTATAAGTTATAACAAGTTATACAAGAACTATTTCTTTTGGAATATATAAGGGGGCCCCACATTTTTGCCAATCATCTCCGTGTGAGGACCCAGCCTTTGGGACTCTCCCATGCAGTCCTCAAACTGTGCTAGAGGGGCCTGCAGTAACAAGCCATGCAACCCCCCACCCAGTGCCTAACAACAAACAATCCCTAAATAATGATCTCATATGATTGGCGGGGGGAGGGGGGGAGATTCATTGTTAGGGATCTTGGCTGCTTACTGTACTCATCAGGGAGGTGATTAAGCGAATGAGTGAAGAAGTCAAGGCACCGTCACTGAGATCATTGCTATCCAAGTTCTGCCATAGCGGGGGCTCCGCGCATTGGCAGCATCTCCCAAATAGCCTGATTTTGAAAGGGGATGTAAATTGCGATTCCGTAGAAGAGTGGAGACTCAAATTTCAACACCTGGAGAAAATGGGAAACTGGGTTCACCTGCGGGTGGTTGTAGGGTTTGTACATGGTGTTTTGGCAACCCCAAAAGTTTGAAGCTAGGCGGTAAGTATTGCTTCCCAGTTGGGGGAGTGGGGCTAATCCGCTGATTACTGCTGAAGTTAACTTGCCTTTGTTAATAGGAAAGGAAGGAATGGATTTTTGTGGAGACTAGCACGTAGATTATCGAAATTGGAGCTCCTACCAAGCCTTACTAGGCCCTGTATGGGCCATCATTAACCGCCTAAATGCCGCGCGGCTACCTTGGGGAACTGGCACAAGAATGCCAATACTGGGATCCATGTGTTCAGGTCGAGGCTGGGCATGAACCCTAGCAAGCAATGCTGACGTAGTTATAACGGGTTATATAGGGATAATGGAAAAGAAAATGGAAGCTACTATATTATAATAGGGTACATGTTGGAGTTATATTAGGGTTATATTGAATATGTAAAGTCCCGCCGATGTCAGGGCTTAGGGTCTAGGGTTGATCTGTAGTCCGAACTGGGCCCATAATTGACCCTAAATGATATGATTGATAAGCCCCAAAACATAGCAGTGACAGTTACCACAACTATCATAATGTTGCACTCACTTCTGTGAAGAGACCCTGTTTAATGTGATTTCGCAGTCGCTTAGTCAGGGTCTGGCCATTGTTGGGAAGACTCTCTTTAATTCGTTTTGGTTTTGGGGCCCTAATAATACGGGAGCGAATCGAGACCATCCCTCTTAAAATAATCACCAAGGTCTCCCGAAACCCTCAGTACCGTGGGACCCTTATTGAGGACGTCTAATTTCTATTTTTCTGGGGGGCCGTATTGTTAGGGGGAAGACGGGTATAGAGTTTTAAAGTGAGTCCAACATTAATAGTGCAAACAGCCATTATCTTAACGATGGGCATGTTAAGCCTGTCTTGAACCTTGCTTGGAGATACGGTGCAAAGGGACAGTCTGCCAAATTTTCGCCGCCACGCGCAAATATTCAGATTCCCCGATGTAGCCCTAAAATGGGGTTTAGGGGTGCAGCTCCGTCAGAAAAATTTCCACCAACGAATGACGACCCGGGACCCCAATATGGACTCCCCTAAACCCCTACACCTATGAGCAACGACCTACCCTCCCAAGCTCCCGCACGCAAACATGGAAGTCCCAAAAGAACCCTACAAAGACTACTGAACATTTGAAAGAGCCATCTGGGCTTCCAAGTTTGTTTGGAGAGGTTATACGGCCAAAACCCTATTCAAATCAAGCATGCCCCTACTCCCAGAGCATACCAAACACGGCATACCACGCTGTCAGGGGCCTCCCACGGCTCCACCAATGCCCTCGCCGACGGTACGCATGGCAATGATAAGGCCGCACCTAGGGAAGGATCTAGGGTTTAGGGGGTTCAAGGAGTTGTTGTTTACGACTGATAGTCGGATGCTTCGAGCCCTTTCTCCTCGAATGCTCAACCACCCGACCGCTAATAACGAAAAAACGGAGAGCAGAAGAATTGTCAATCTTGGGGACATATTCATTACAAAGGAAGGGCCTGTAGGCCGCTTGGCGACTAAGCACTAAGCATCGAAGCCCATGCGTTTAGGATTTAGGGTTCGGGGTTTAAGTTTAGGCTTTAGGGTTCTACATAGTCACCGTCCAGAGCGGCAATAAGCACGATAACAGTGAGCGTGACAAGCATGACGTCGGCCGGATTTTCAGTTGTCGCAGCAGCGGCAAACATACAATAATAGCAACAAGATAGCAATAAGAATAGTGGTACTCATACAGTGCGAATAATAATAATAAGAATGTAGTGAAATATTAACAATAATAATACAGTAATAACAATAGTTAGTAACCATATGAGCCAGAAAGTTGGAGTAATGGGATGTCTTTTGTGAAATATCACCCAATTTCCATGCTCCAGATGTTGGCCTTCTGCTAAATCCTTGCATCTGGGGACGGGACATGTGGTTGCTGATGGAGAGATACTGAAAGTACCTTCCAGCGCGCCAAGGTAGCCCGTGAGCTGTACCAAGAAACCCCAGACCCCTAAACCCCTAAATCCTTAACCCAGGAATCCTCCAAATCCGGTCCCTGGGCCCTTTTCAATGCCGAAACGTCCCCACGTCTCCACTCCCTTGGCCCAAGCCCCCAAATCCAAGGCCTCTTTCCTTGCTTCCCGGCCAAACCCACCCTGAATCCAAATGCCTAAACCTTAAACCCTAAATAATGTTTCCATTTCCTTTTTCCATTATCCCTATAATGTTTAACCGACCATAACCCCTATAGACCCCTTTAAAGGGTACCCCTAATCTTGGGAAACAGACCTGCCCCAAGCCCTACACCTCTTTGTTCACTCCATGCAAGCTCAAAAGCCTCACCCCCAACCCCCATCCCCATGGTCTCTGAACCCTATCCGAGGTCTTATTGAAGGGTGTAATGTTTAGGGCGTTTAGGGTTTATAGGGTTTAGGCCTAGTCTCTAAACCCTATCCGCTAGGCCTTATTCAGAACCCGCTCCCTAATCTAGACCCGTGAATAATAAAACTGCTCCCCTTAATAGGGGTTATAATAGGCTAATAGGCATCCTAATATTAAGGCCTTGAAAATACAGGGTTTATTCATCATGGGTCTACATTAAGCCCTCCATCCAAATCCCTCAACCCTAAACCCTGAACCCCTAAACTCAAAACCCCGAACCTGAAGCCTAAAACCCTGAAGCGCACATCGTGGTGAAAGCTTGGGCAGCTCCCGGGATAGTCCCAAACACTCCCTGGAGAATAATGACCTCAGCTTAAATGGTTCTTAGATAAGGTTTAGGGATCATGGTCTAGGGTTTCGGGTTTAAGGTT
>CAJNIZ010003781.1:55622-66938 GCA_905231905.1 Symbiodinium pilosum | reverse complement strand
CCCTAAACCCTAAACCCGGTGTGGGGATAGGGATTTTGGGGATTGCGGGAGTTCCGAAAATTTGGGAGTCCCTCTCAAGGGGGTCAGAGGGGGTGTATAAGGTCATGTAGGGATAGAGACTTGAGGTAGAGTCACTTTTGCAATCTCATAGAGCAAGACTGCTGCACTGCACCTAAGGTTGTCCTGTGGAACCGAAGAAATTGTGTAATGTCTCTAACAACCTGTAAAAACTGTTGGCCAGGAACCATCAGGGATGGGGCGTCCAACAATTTATTTAGGGTTTCAAAAAATTAGGCGTCCCCTCCTGGGAGTTCCAAAGTATATGAGGTTTCCCTATGTATAGAAACTACGAGTTAGGGGTTTAGGGGCTCAGGTTGAGGGGCTACGGTTCGCGAGTTGGGGAGTAATTGAGAAGCAAATGGAAAAGCAAATGGNNTGGAAAATGAAATGGAAACTGTGCTCATTTACTGGCCAGGGCTTCTGGGGCTTAGGACCCAGGGGTTTGGAGTGTAGGGGTTTTGGAATTGGGTCGGAGCAGGACGCGAGGAAAAGGGGAGGGGAAACTGATGTTGGCGGGAGGATGTATGTAGTTAAAATCACATCTTACAACCCAGACAGAAGGCCGAATATTTGAGGGGTTGGCGGAAGCATAAAGTAGTGTTGAGCATGGTAGGTAGGGGCTTTGGATCCCTGAACCCTCAACCCTAAACCGTACACGGTTTGTTTTGGGAGCCCCATCTACATCATGCACGGCCAATATCCCAGGAAATATCAGCCGTCTGGTTGCCTCAAGTCCCAGAAAGGAAGGAAGTTTTTGCCTCGAATTTGCGGTCAATGGAACTGTAAGCTAGGCCCTTATCAATAAACCCCTCTCACTGAATAGCCGCCAGAATTGAGGTTCCCATATCTGGCATTTGAAGAGAGGTTTATTAATTAGACAGGCCATTCTGAAGCTGCAAAGCCTGCATTTGCAGGTTGTGCTGGGAAGTACAACGCACGTCACCAGCGACGTGGCAAAGGTTTTTTGATCAAAGGAGATCCCCATGGAACCCCGAAACGGGGACCTCAGGGTAGAAGCACAATTACTACATTTGCAACATCCTTGGCTGTGGGTCTAGCGCACAAGTCCAAGTCATTATGAAAGTCTCCCAAAGCACCCCTACTGCCTAACCAGAAGGTCACGCCCCATTGGCAGAGAAGAGCGATGCCTCGAGTGGAAATTCTGTAGCAGCCTGACGTAGTGTTTTTGGGGCGCCTGATACTAAAGCTCGGGAGTGGGGAGCTTTCAAATAGATGATGAGTTTCCTACGTTCGCGGACGGCATCCCAAATTTTCTCACGTGTGGGGGAAATTTTTTGGCGAGTGATTCAGGCTTCTACAGTAAGCTCGCCGGAGCTTTCGGCGATCCTTCCAAATGTGGACCTCAAGCAGGCTCGCGGGGTTTTGTGCCCTGCTGAAGGTGTAGGGTTGAGGCGCTTGCATTGCGGTGGAATATTTAGGAATCACGTGTCCCATGGTCATGATATCTAGCTGCGGGGTCAGAGGCAACTCGTTGAAGGCTTTTGCGTCTCAACCAGCTACAGGCACACTCACTGGCCGAGTCTGGTTGCTGGTAAGGAACTTAAAGCCAGTTACCGCAATAAGGAAAACCTATTATCTGCTGTATACCCATAGTATAGTTCTTTAACAGCAACCCAGTAGTCTCTTTTTGCATCCTGGCACTGGCAAACTCTTTGGTCTCCCTTTGCCGGTGTTGTCTGAAAGATGCCCAGCGGACAAAGCAGGTCCATGACAGAAGCCCACTGCAGATGGGTTATGACAGTGTAGCCCCTTAGCTCTATAATACTTCTATGATGAACTTAATGCTGTTGGAATGTTTCCTGGGTTCATACTACAGTAATAAAAACTGCAATCAAACCCTAAAAACAAAACTACTAAGGTAGCAGGAGTAAGGATAGGTCAGATTCTCCCCCATGCGCCTTCCATACAGGGTAGCGCTCTCACGGAGTGCCCAAGCTACCCAAAAAAGAACTCGGGCTAGGGTTCTGGGATTAGACCCCTAGACTTCCTTATTGAAACCCAAACAAGGGCAGATTAATGGGACTAGCCCATCCTGGTAGGGGAGGCTACCCAGGTGAGAAAAAAGCTTTGACTGAAGAAGGAAGTTCTTTCAAGGAAGTAGGGAGGGGTGAGTTCAAAGAGAACCTGTGTGTGTCCCCCTGTTTGTAGGCCACGCTTCATAAAGCCATCTACAGGTGGGTTGCTACTACTCCCATGAACACTCCCCTGAAAACTCCATAGCTATTGGGGTGGCACGGAGGGCTTCTGGGAGAACCATCTGCCCGTAAGCCACACGGTTTAGGGTTTAGGGCTTATGTAGTGTCTGCTGCGAAGGTAGTTGTTATTAGTTTGGCAACAGACTTTCCCACATCAAAGCATCTCTTCAGCACCCCATTTGTAAATGTTTCGCGCACCTGTAAAGCTGTAAGTCCTTAGAGGCGAGGGACCCACCTGATTTCCTCCATCCATACCCTAAATTTTCAACCCCGGAGGGCCTCAGCCTACGCCCTAGGCCCTTAGGCATGCAGATTACAAAACAGTAGTTTCATCTACAACTGTGATTTCTCCAACTGTGACTACACGATTAAGATTACAAGGGACTACAGGATATTGTCTGGTGGTGGCTTGGGATTTCCCTACCTAGCCTACACCCTAGACACTTCTAATCTATATGAACCTAGCTTCTGTTTCAGGCCCTGTTTTCTTTGCCATTTGAGTCTCCTTGGCAACTTGAGTCTCCACCATGGGGATAATATCTCTGGGCTCTAAAGCCTTTCTAAACCCTCTACATTCAACCCCAGTATATAATACAGCAGTCCTAGTAGTGCCCATGATCTCTGCCATTCCTTTATATACACTTACATACCCGAAGCACTAAACCCTAAAGCCCGAAACCATAAATCCCTAAACCCTCAAACCTTGAGCCCTAAATCCCTAAACCGTAGAACCCAGAATCCTAGACCTGCACCTGCCCCGGGCCTTTCAAGCTAGGCCAGTTCAGCTCACCCCGTCATCTCCTCGATGGGCAGATTCGGCTTTAAGGCTACACGGCACACCAGAAAGGCCTTAAGGGCTTAGGGTCTGATCATTAAAGGGTTCAGGGTTTGAGGATTCAAGGGCCGAAGGGTTTAGGGTTTAAGGAGCATTGGGGTGAATAGTCCGACTACGTAAGGGGTTGTAAAGCCATGTCGGGACTGTGCAGAGTATAAAAAATGGATAGAGCTCAGTGCCTCATAGCCCCCGCAAAATCACATGAACCTCGAAAAGGGTCCTTCACCAAAGGGGCCTGTTAGTTTGAGGAAGATACTGTGTATGGCTTGGGACTTCATTAAACCCTAAATCCATAATCCCTAGATAGTAGTTTCCATTTTCTCTTCGATTATCCCTGTATACTGTATAACGCCAATATAAGCCAGGCATTACCCCAATACCCGCTTGTGAGTTTGGAGCTTTGGGCTTAGGATTTCATAGAAGCCTTTGGGCTTAGTCTAGGCTTCAGGTTCTGAGTTTAGGGCCCCTAGACCTACCAGTAGGCAAGCATATTGCTCAATCATGAAACTGGCGGCAATTCGAGGATACAAGCTACTCCTCAAGAGTTTAGGGTTTAGGGTTTAGAGTCATGGGTTGCACAGCTAACCTTGTTTTTGCAACGGCCAGCTAACCTCAATCAAAGATCAAAGGGGAAACAGAACAGAAACTTGGCTTGTGTAGAGGGATGATCAAATCTGGTTATGAGTGTTTCCCCACCCTTCCCCAAACTGACGTGGAACCTGACAAGAGACCCTGCTGAGATAGTTTTCCTTTGGAAATGGGGCTCTATGGGTCCCTGGGGATCTATGTTCGTTTGGGGGAGGCTAAATGACCCTAAACCCAAAACCCTAAACACTGGGACAAGGGCACTTTGAAGGCCACTATTGCAAGGGCCCATATGGGAAACTACGTCTTTTGAGGGGGCGATGGCCCTGTATACAAGAGTCCTTGAGCTGCATGGAATTCTACAGAAGTGTCGATGCCCCTAAAAGCGGGAATCTTGAGCCCATGCTGCATGCTGCATTCATATACCCACCCCTCGGGGAACTTAAGCCCTACTCCTTACACGTTTGGAGGTTTCCAAAAAAGCAGAGATCCTCTTTGTGCAGTCCCTGCAAGACCCTGAACCCCAACCCCAGAATCCCTCCCTCAACCTTTTCTTGCATCTGGGCTCGTAGACAGCCAGAAGGAGTATTGACAAAGGTTCGGGAACACAAGCGCTCACAGACACACCTCAACCCTAAACCCCTAATCCCCTAACCCTGAGCCCCTGAAACCCCTAATCCCTTCAACAGTTGGTAAAACCCATGCTCGTACTGGGGGCCAGACTGCCCCAACTCTGCATCTAACAGCTTCTCCATCTCCTGTATAGTAAGCTGCTTTAGGGGAAAAGGGTTGTTCACAAAGGGGGTCTGAGCAACTCCAGAGAAGATCTAAGTGCTGTGAGGTAGTAGCGGATCCTACAAGGGTTGCAAGGGGTTCTACAGGGATCAATGTAAGTAGTAGGAGGAGCCAAGCTCTCTAACAATAAGGGGCCCTGTGACCTTTTGCTTGGGGGGTTGGGGCAGCCCAAATCCCCTAAATCTTGAACCCTAAACCCTAAACCCTAAATCTAAAACCCTAAGCCCTAAACCCCAACTCCCCCCTATTTTTGGTAGTTTAGGCTAGGCTGAGCTCTAGGTTTGATCGGGGGTGGTACGGGTCTTAGGTGTTGGGGGGGCTTCTAGAACCCAAAACCCTAAACCCGAGTTCAATGTATATTATAGGATCCTAAGGGGGGGGGGGGGCGTGGTTCAAGGGGAGAGGGTACAAGGGAGCCTTGGGGAACCTTAGGGAAGCTTAGGGAGTACAAGGGAGCAATGGTCCTAAGTATAGGTTGACCATTTCGGGCTGTAGGGGCTTGCTCCTGATCATGGGCCTGGCGGCACCTTGAATCATTTGGGGACCTCAGTTCCCCACCTCAGCATCCGAAGTTCAGGGCTTAGGGTCAATTACCCACTTCAGTATCCCAAGTTTAGGGTTTAGGACTTAGCGTCAGTTACAGTTACCCACTTCAGCATCCCAAGCTGCGAGCCCCTCACTGCTACCCTTGTGATGATCGCCCAGCCCTAGCCCTAGCAAAGTCGTTCTACAAACCAAAACTATGCTTTACAAATACATGCCATCCCTAAACCCTAAACCCTAAGATTTAGAACCCTATTAGGCTTTATTAAGCCCTATATAGTCCTTATTGGCTCCTTGAACCCTGGGGGTGTACCTTTGGGGGGGTACTATTGTAATCCCTTAAACCAAGGCCTGCAGTAAGGCTCTTTTGGACTTTTCAAGCTTGCAGTATCCTGTAGGACAGTGATTGATTGAGTTCAGAAGCCCACCAAGGCTTCATCACTTGCACATTGCTCGAAGAAAGAGCCTGGTATGCTGTATAACCCAGACCCCTGATTAATACCTTTATAGAGATTATAATGGGGATCCTAATATGAAGGCCCTTGACAGGAGGAGGGGGTTTATTAATCATGGGTCTACATTAGGTCCAAGGCTGGACCACCATCTATAGCTTCGACCCTGTAGACCTTCAGCCTTTTAAACCCTATCATAACAGGAAGTTTTGCCGGGTCCCAGGTAACCCCAAACCCTGAACATCCCTAAGCCCATGCTGATCCAGCTCACCCGCTCCTGGATGCGAGATGGACTTCCGCCGTGCCCTCTCCCCGTTGGAGACATGTGGTTCTGCAGGGGGCCTACGTGGTGCACAACTGTTTTAGAATTTAGGGGTTTAGGCTTTATGGGTTTAGGGTTCAGGGTTTGGGGAACCTTCGTGGGGCTACCATGTGCCCCCCGCAGCACGTAGTCACCACAAACTACAGGATATGGGTTACTGTGAAGGCTGATGGGAAGTGCAAGTTGGGAGGAGGCCATGATAACCCTAAACCCTAAATCCTAAACCCTAAACCTCAGGCATTCTGCGGAGTCCACGCACAGAAAGGGACCCTTCCAAGCTGGCCTGGGTAGCTGGGATAGTGCGGATAGTTTGCCTCAGAATTCAAACTCCGAAAGGATTTGGGGATCAAGGTTTAGGGTTTTTGGGATTAGGGTTGAGGGATTGGGCCCAGCAAGGCAGTGTTTGAAACATCAGCGTTACCTTGAACAACAACTATTGGCATACCTGGAACTCACCTTAAGTGTTTTGATACATAAGGCGGACAATGCAGGCATGTAAGACTTCCCGTTGTCTCGAGTGGGGATTTCTAAGAAATCGAAGTCCGTTCTTGACTGTCCCCCAGGTAAGGGATGTAGTGTGGCGGGGGTACGTACTATACAGGGACCCTCGTTTTGGGAAACAACCGTATTGGTACCTCTACGCTACTGTTGATACAGCATGGCGGTGGTATACAGAACTCCCATGACTATCAACCGTGCAGTAGCTCCGTGTTTCCAGCTTTCACACAACTTGCTCTTACCAAGGCAGGGAAATCACCTACACTTGTAGTAACCCCCTGCCCAACAACCAATTTTCCATTTGTTACGTAAGTGGGAAGGTGTATTACTAGGGATGGGAGGCTATTAGGGAGATGGGCTGACATAGTGCATGGGAGTTTCCAGAAAAAAGGCTTCCCCTATGTATCCCCAGAATTCCGAAACACACAGTACTTCCTATACCACCATATCAGCTCACAAAGCTCTCTGCCTCCGTCTGTTCCCATGAGGTGAAATCTTGCCCGTTGACCCCTAATAGGAGGGTCAGGCGGACGTAGTAAGGAATGAAAAATGGAAAATCCCTGTTGTTTCGAATTCACTACATTATTTCGACACGCACGTCGCACTGTGGTCCTGGCATAATGCAGTACGATGCCGCGCCGACATACTCTAGTCAGTGGTTTCCATGTTCTTTAGGGTTTGGGGTTGAGGAATGATAGGATAATGAGGTTAAGTGATTCCTGCACAGCTTCTAGGGCTTGTAACAGGAATACGTAAAAAGCCACCGAACCTCTGAGAGCACCTAGCTGAGAATAAATTCGCCCTTGCTGCATTTTGAGATGGCCCCAGCCGACTACAGCGCAACATATCTTAACGACTCTTCTCCTTCCTAGGCCAGGCTCTACTTTAATATACTAAAACATAACGTAATATACCCTTTGTATACTTTAGCATACTTTACTGTACTATAAGATATTGTAATATAATATAGTGGGGACTTGAATGGGTTCCAGCCGATTCCAGCCCATCCTGCGCAGCCTCACAGTCTTTGGGTTGAGCTGTGCTGATAAGGAGCTGGGTCAGGCTCCTGACTACCTGAAGGAACCTGAAAAGGAACCGCCAAAGCCACGACAAACCGTCCGGCCAGCGAGAGGTGTGAGTTTGGAGAAAGTTGAATGAGCGAAGAAAACCTAGATTCAGTTACCTGCAGCGCAAGCCGTTCCTACTGGCTCGCCTATGCTAGTTGGGGATATAAAACAAATCGTTCCCCTGAAGATCACAGAATAACCGCATGTTAAGTGTCTGCATCGGGCAGCCACTAATGATCTATCAACAACGGTTGGCTAAGCTGCTGCGTGATTCAACACATGTGTTTGCGGCGAAGACCAGATAGATAGCCACGTGCAAATCCTATGCCAAAGACACACGCTGAGCCCGTATCCTTCTCTGAACCCTTTCATCACACATTGAATCACGGGTTCAGAACTGCTAGATCCTAATTGCAAAGTCCTTCCGTTACAAACTCTAGCCACTCGGAATTGGGAGTGCCATTAAAGCGAATCCCGTGCTGCTATGTACTGCTGCTACTACCCCACTCCACCGGAAAGCAGATAAGTTGCAATGGCGCGAGGGTTGTCAGACC
The DNA here is from genome assembly GCA_905231905.1 of Symbiodinium pilosum. NCBI lineage: Eukaryota > Dinophyceae > Suessiales > Symbiodiniaceae > Symbiodinium > Symbiodinium pilosum. The sequence continues at coordinate 59,011 of CAJNIZ010003781.1, read as the reverse complement.
TGTGCGCATGTTGGTTTCTGTGAAAAATTGGAACGGGGCTGAATTTGCAGTGTGGGACGGATTCTTTCTTCTGCTGGAGATGGGCGTGATTACATGCTAGGTCCAGTTTTGTGGCGGACATGTTGCGTTTCTCACAGCTTCAGTTAACTGGAGATTTCAGGCTTATCTGGAACCCCTGGCATACATTGTGTGCAACCCCTGGATCATGCAGCAGAAACCTTAAGCCCAATTAGCATTCTACCGGTGAAGGATCCTCACTGGGTCACACAACGCACGACAGACATACACCATACAGTGACAACTGTTGAGACGTTACAGCAAGCTAAGAGCCAGCCGAAACAGTAATCATGTCAAGGATCGCAGGCATCCTGCACTTTTTGGCTGTGGTTGGTATGTTTTTCACAGGGTTTTAGGTAGGACTTTTGGATAATGGAAAAGAAAAAAAACAGTACATTACAGGGTTGTATAGGGCTTGTATAGGGGCTCAGGGTTCAGGGTTGAGGGTTTAGGGTAGAAGAGAAGCTTAAAGATATTGTCTCTCACTTTCGTCATGTTCTCCGTATGTGAGCTATAGTCACTATAGTCTAAACTCCTACAGTAGCATCCCCCTTAATAAGCCCCATAAACGTCCCCCTATATATCACCCCCGTTAAAGAGTTTCGGTTACAGCTCAACCCTAAACCCTAAGCCCTCAGCCCTAAACCCTAAGCCCTAAACCCTCTTGGGAAGGTCCGGGACGCCACTTTGAGAAGCGTTCTCGGGGTGGTCTTAGTTCCTCTGTCAAGCATATAGTCCCCCTTAAGTAGATAGAATATGGGGTATATGGGGATCTTGCTATAATATACCCAAAGCCATATTCTGTCTATTCAAGGGGGACTATATATACCCCTCCAATAGCCCCAATACTTCCTGCATCAGACCCCTTACTCCCTTTAGTCCTTCAGATTCGTTTCAAGTTTACATAGGGCTGAAGATAAAGCATATGAGACTGCCTACAGCAACTACTGTTGCCAAGATGGACAAAATGATGCGGGGACCTGTATCACAACGGGAACCCCGCCACAACGGGCCGCGTACTGAGGCCCGTATTCTAATAAAGTTGGGGGGAGTCCCCATGTGAGCCATAGTCTAAACTCCTAGTATCCCCCGTAATATCCGCCATAGTAGTCCCTTCTATAGTCCCCCCCCCTATAAAATCCTCTATATAACCCCCTTTAAGGGATTTAGAGTAATCCCCAGTTCGCCACTTAAGCTTTCATTCCTCACCCTCCTTGTCCAAAAGCTGCTTTCTCAATCTCTCAAAAATCTCGAAGAATGGCAATGACGATTCCCAACAGCTTGTAACACAAAAACCTGACCCGCGTCAAAAAAAAAGCACGCTTGTACCTACACCCTAATTCCTAAACCCTAGATCCTGAACCCTAAAACAATAAATCCTACATCCTAAACTCTAAACCCTAAACCCTGTTGTAGAGCCTTGCAGGAACTGACATGACGGAACTGACATGACCCTCATCCCTCTTGAAAAGTTCTGGCACTTGCTAGAGGCGTACATAGTGTTCAGGGTTTTGGGGTTTTAGGGTTCAGGCCCCGCCCCCTCCCCGCCCCAAATACTAAACCCCCCATTATTAACAATATCAATATTAATCCAGGGGGTGTGCATTCGTTGTGGCACGGAGGTCACTTATTCTGCGGAGGTAATTCCTCCATAGCCGCCTATACAAAAAAAACTAAACAGTCAAAAAGCTGCCTGCCTCTGCGGGGAATTGGCAGGAGATCGATTGAAGTTTGTTTCCTTGGCACCCACAGGTCACTGTTTGGGTTGAGCATCTACCTGAACCCTCCAAACACCTAAAACATCAGCCGGCAACCTCAAAATAACAAAGAGCTCAAAAGTTGCATTTTAAAACTGCCGACGCCGTCAAATACCTACTGCTGGAGTTTTTGTTGTCTTTCTTTGTTTTTCCTTTTTTTCCGAGTTCATGTTCTTTGGTTCACCTCAGCTGTTGGGATCGCAAATGTAGATTCTCATTCCTCACTACATCCCAGATCAATCCCCCAACAGCAGACACATCCGAAACTTCGCATATTGGACCCTAGCCCTTGGTGTTCTTCGGAGGCTCATGCAGATTGCCGCTGACGTGGCTGCGCATCCCGGGGCAGCACACCTGTGTGCAGCCGTAGCCTGGGCACAGGTGCTTAGGGTTCACGGGCTGAGGCGGCTGCCGGCGTAGTGGTGGCAAAAGACATCGTTGTCGTCGTTCTAGTACTAGTACTAGTACTAGTACTAATACTAGTAAGAGTAACTAGTAGTAGTAGTAGTAGTGGTGGTGGTGGTGGTGGTGGTGGTGGTGGTGGCCTGGTCCGTTTCCGGCCGTGTGGTGGAAACCCAATTTCTTATACGTTTCGGGCTTAAAAGCTGCATTTCGCTGGCAAGCACATTTGGGGGAGCACAATCAAAAGCGCTCGTTTTCAAAAAGCGCCGGATTTCGATTTCGGATGTTTTGACGTTCATGCCCGCGAAACCACAGTTTCGGCCACATGTTACATGTAATTTTCGTGAAATTTGCCAAAACGGCCTTGAATGAACTTTCTGAGCTTTTCCCCTTTTTCGCTGCTTGTTTTTGTTTTTCCGCTTTGCATTTCTCTTCGTTTGCGTTTTCGCATCCCGAAATGTGTTCAGAACCGCAATTTCGACGGGCTCGACTTTTTTTCACTGCTTATCCCCTTAGTCTTGCGGGTGGAACAGTACCAAGCGCTTCGTTTTTGCGCTTCGTTTTTGCGACGTGCTTCGTTCAATGCTTTCCACTGCATGCTTCTTCGCGTCCATTGCGTGGGTTGCTGCAAACCCCAGCGCGTTCGAGCTTGTCTCGATGCTTGGTTTCAATCTTCGTCTCCTTGTTCTTTGCAGGTGGGGAAATACGAAACGTTTTGTTTATACGACACCTAACCATAATACCGTTCGCATTCTAGTGAGTGCGATGACGAGAGCATCCATGTCCAAACCATAATAACATTCGTTTTCTAGTGAGGTGCAATGACGAGAGCATCCTTGCCCAAACCATAATACCGTTCGTGTTCTAGTGAGTGCGATGACAACAGCATCCATGCCTAAGCCATAATAACGTTCGTGTTCTAGTGAGTTCGAAGACGAGAGCATAACTCCAACAATGAAACTGCAAGAGCCGCTCGAAAGAAAAAACTACCGAAAAACTACGTGGATAGACTTGTGCCATGTCAAGATGTTGAGATCGTTTAAAATCCCAGTTTCAGCACCGGCCGTTTACAGTTTACGGACGGCGCACATAGTAGTGTCGTAGTAGGTGTAGTAGCAGTAGTAGTAGTAGTAGTAGTAGTAGTAGTTGGCACGCGGCGGGGAAAAAAAAACC
>CAJNIZ010003781.1:8507-48172 GCA_905231905.1 Symbiodinium pilosum | reverse complement strand
CATGCATACATACATACAGACATACATACATACATACATACAACATATATATATATACATACATCTACGTATATGGGGTTTCCCAAATTTAGGGTCCCTTTTTGGGGGTCCCAAGAATAAGGATTACAGTATTTTTGGGAAGTCCTGCGAGGGTTCAGGGTTTAGAAACCTACACTGCTTCATATTCTGTTGAAGGATTTGCTTTGGGCGGTTTGTGGCTTGGGCGCCTCCAGCAGGAAGATCATGTGGCTGATCCCACAGGCCCTGGACAAGATCCCCAAACTATTCCAGACAGCCAAATCTCCAACGCAAACTCTTGTCCTTGAACCCTCAGCCCTCATCCGTAAACCCCCCTAATCTCGAGTATCCCTGCACCCTACACCCGGATCCCCAGGCCCTAAACCGCATACAAACATTTTCCCGAGCAGAGCCAAGCAGCAAGGACAGCAGTTTAGCAGCTGGGGAGTCTCTGTCAATACAGTTTGAGTCGGCTTGGACTTTCCTGGGTCATACGTACATTTACAATATCCCCTGGACCCTATAGAACCCCCTATATCCCCTTTGAGCCTCCAATTTTTGGAAACATCTGTGTAGAGTTTAAATGTATTCGCTGTCGGACGGCTATTGCCAACCCTAGGGGTGATCCATGGGCATTTCCAAAAATGAGAGGAGGGGTGTAGGGTTTAGGGTGTGGGGTTTAGGGTTCAGGATTTCGGGTTCAGGGTTAAGGCTCTAGGGTTTAGGGAGGTTTTCAGGGTTTCGGTTTTACGGTTTAGGCTCTAGGGTTTAAGGCTTTAGGTTTTGAGCCATACAGATTTTCTTCCCTCAAAAACAACTTGGTGTTAAGAATAATCTTGTGAAGTTCGGGGTTCACGGTTCCTGGGTCATAGCTGGGGCATTGAAACGTTGACCTATGAGGTCTTGTCGGGCCTTGATGCAATCAAAATACGCCTCAACATGCATTTTCCATAAAAACGGGGACCTCAATAGTCCTTCTAGGGCCCCCAAGGTACCCCTAGTTTGTGGAATCTCGGAATCCCTACCCCGACATACATGACATAATCCCAGTTTCCATTTGACTTTCCATGTGATTCTCCGTTAATTGGTTGCTTTCATAATCAATATGACCCAGAAATCTGATGGACATGGGTTCCTTTTGTGAATTTACCGGGGACTACTATACTAAATTACAGGAGGGACCCCTATGTCCACCCTTCCTGGTCCCTTGGTAGCCTAATGTTGACAGTAGCTCAAAATCAGCGCAAACATGTTGAAACGGTGGCCCAACTTCAAGCCCAACCAGTTCAGGAGATCGGAAAGCAGCGGAGAGGAGGACGTCATGGCGTCGGAGCTCTTGTGGCGTTTAGGGCTTAGCGTTTAGTCGTCAGAGCTCTTGTGGCAGCTTGAAATCTATCTGTAACCGTAATTCCGTACAGGTTTATGGGTTATACCTACTATTTGCAGGGTAGTTCTGAACAAGTTCCTACTAAACTGTGGGTATTTAGTTGCTGGAAGGGTCTAGGGCTTAGGTGCGGAGCCCCGGAAGGCATACCTAACATGCCGAGATTCTTGAAGTGCGGATCCTAAAGTGGCAGGCCTCTCATTGTCTCACTCCTTACTCCTCACTGTGCGTTGCCAAAATGCTTCTCAGCTAGATTGGCTCTCACCTTGAAACCTGTTCCTACTGTCCAATCTTATAAAAAATACCCTGGGCTGCAAGGCTGGCTTGAGCCGACCAGCTGCCATCAGTCACAGGTGCAGGGAACGGAACCTGATTGACGTGGTCTTATGCTGAGCATAGCTCAGGAAAGAGACTGATGCTGCCCTACTGGCGCAACCCTCAACCCCTAACCCTAAATCCCGAAAACCCTCAGCCCCTAAACCTGAAATCCCAAAAAACCCGATGGCCCTAAACCTGAAATCCCTAACCCCGTAAACCGATGAAGTACTGATTTGGGCCTTATCTAAGCCGATGCCCTGCCCCGCGAGGTCACCTCTTTGTGAGGGTACTTTGGGTTATCTTGATAAAGCTATCTGTGCTATAGTCTAAACTCCTAAACTCCTAGTACCGCCCTTAATAACACCATAGTAATCTCCTATATAATCGCCTATATAACTCCCTTTGTGGAGTTCGGACTATAGCCCGCACAGGCGTTACAGAGGAATACAAACGTCTTGGTACTCCCCTCCTCTAGAAGCACACCCAGAATAATGCAGGTTCCGACTATGGTTATGTAGCTGCGGGCTGTTCATCAAGATGGGCGAAGGGGATCGCGCATGAAGACGTGGGCAGCTGTCGAAAGGAATTCTGGGCAGTTCAGAGGCTGTGAATATAATACTAGCCCGCGTAGTAATGAATCCTGATGGGATCCACAAATTTGAGAAACACCAATGTGTTAGGGGAGCTCTATTTGGAGAAAGATTTCCATGTGGATTTCAGAAGCAGCCACACCTCTTTGCCATCAAAGCAAGGGACCTTCTGATAAAAGATCTTAGCAGCTAGTTGAAATCTTCCAAACTAAACCCTAAACCCCTAAACCCTACACACTAGGACACCGGCTTCCAGCTTGTTTCTTTACCACCCCACCTAGGTAACGTCTTGCAAAGCGTTTGAGTTTAGGGTTCTGTGATGCAAAGAGGCATGGGACACAACCCTTCACCCTAAATCCTACTCCCTGAAGCCTCAACCCCAAATCTCAGACCTTTGGCCCTCAACCCCAAGCATTAATCAGCGGCCTAGAGCCTCATAAGCCCTAAGCCCTAAACCCTACTATCCCCAGATATACCCCCTATATAACCCAATACAATCCATGTACCCCCTAAACCCTAAACCCAAATAACCCCAGATTGCACCGTAAGCTCCCATTTCGGAAAAAAAATGCTCCGCACCTGGTTGCTGTCCCGGCCATCCACCAGGCGGGTGTCTCCTGATGCAGACTTGGCTTACTGAATTTAGCAAGGAATAAGGGAATACATTCTATAGGTATTATACAGGGATTATATTCCCTTAATCCCTACTAAGAACCAGTAAGCTTCGGATTCTATCAAATCCGTATTCCACTACTACCCCTTTTACCTAGCACATAGCGTCATAAGTTATATGGGTTCACCAACTACATCCCTCACATACTACCAGCCGTCCAGATTCCCCCGTAACTGTGGTTTAGGGACAAGCAGGGCTAAAGTATGGCTACTTAAAGCCGATCAAGCTCAGACGGTCAGACTGCCTCAGGATGGAAGGTTTCTACTGAGCTTTGAGCCTGAAAGAAACTTCCACCCCTCAGCAAGCAACTGCAAGAGCCCCAGATCCGATACCCTAATCCTGGAATCCTAAACCAAGAAGCGTACACCCCAAGGGTCCAGCCCCCACCGGCCGTGGGCGGAGTCGGCGTGTGGAAGGGCAGCATGGCTTCGAAGAAACTTGGGAAACCAAATTTCTGGCACCCAGTCCTGCTCCCACCACTAAGCGTTATCTAGGTGCCTCAGGAAGGGAAGACTCATTTGTGCAGAGTAAACTTCATGCAACTAAATGCAAGATCAGCAATCTCACGACAAGCGGAAGGCAGCCCACCATATTCTGGGCTGCTATTGGGATTGCAGTCCTTACGGTTTCATCCCAGCGCTGCATACCACGTGCGCGCAATACAAGCTACCTGTGATAAGCTATCTGCATGTATGCTGGCTTTAGCGAAACCCATGGTACATGGCTCTCTTGAGCCCAGTAGAGCCAATGCACGAACTTCATGCAACGCCAACTGCTCCTCCTCGCAGAATGCCCTCTAGCCGTAATTAGACCTGAGAAGTAAGCCAACGATTATATCTGCTCGTGCTACAACGCTGCACGACTGCCTAGAAAAACAACGGACAAGCATCAAGAAGCATCAAGCAATGGCCTAAACCACAACAATGTTGGTTTGCGTTGGCTCGTACTTAACGTATCCAGTTCATGTAGTAAAGGGAGTAAAGTGGAAAGTGATAAGGCAAACTGCTGTCAGAACTGGAAACGCATATCTTCACAGAACCCAAGCTTTGATCCAACGACATCGGCGTTGGAAAATTGTGGCTCCTAGTTGAACCTGGCAATGGGAGGGACAGTGTCACAAGACCATTTTCAACCCCCCGGAAAGATTGCACGCGCCTACGCGTAAACAGGGACCCAAAAACGTTGAGCAACGCCCCGTGTGCATCACACAGGCTGCGGAGCTCCTAAACCCGTAAGTAGTAGTGATATTGCTAACAATAACCATAAAAAAATAATAGTAGTAGTAGTAGTAGTAAAAGTAATAGTAATAGTAATAATGATGATAATAAGCCCTAAGCCCTAAATTTAAGCTGAACACATGAGAGACATGCTTCCAATGGCTGAACCCGAAACCATAAAGATGAAAACAACAGGGGGGCGGTTCTCAAACAGATGGACCTCATATTTCGGCATCCTACCTCAAAGCTAACATGACGCCTGAAAAGGGGGCCTACATATCAGCTATAGTCTAGTCTAAATTCCTAGTATCCCCTCTATCCTCTATACAATCCCCTACATGACCCCCTTTACGAAGTTTAGACTACAGCTCATCTAATATTTCTGGTGGACCCTGATAATTTCCTATGCCTTCCTCTGAGGACACAACTCAAGGCTCTCGGAATCTTGCGCAGGCGAAAAGAGGGCCTCAAGGATCGGTCTTTACTTAGCGGCGCTGGGGGAGGAATGCGTTTAGGGTTTAGGACCCAACCCTACATGGGAAGCCACCATTTTTCTTTGAGGATAAGGGTTTAGGGCTTGCAGGTGTTTAAGGGAGAGTGAGGGAATGAAAAGGAGAATGGGAGCTACCATATTCATGTGAGCCATTGTCTAAACTCCTAGTATCCCCCTTAATAAGCCCTATAGTAGTCCCCTATATAATCCCCTATATAACCCCCCTTCAAGGAGTTTAGACTTTAGGGACTCAAGTTTCAACATCAAAAAAAGGAAGAGTGCTGGGGCTCAATGGGGGCTGGGGAGTGGATCCCCATAATTCTGCCTTTGAAATCACCCCGCATGCCACGATTGCACTAAGTTCAAAAGTGTGGGCCCCTAATGTGGGCCCTTAGGCCCCGTAGGTGGATTCTAGGCACCCTTTACATATAGCATATTTAGTATGTATAGACGGATCGCAGGCTTAAGAGCCCGTACTAGGGGCCCGAGGCTTCAACTGTAGAATCCTCGGACTGCCCCATAAACACCATCATGTTCGGGGTTATGGGTTTAGGGTTTAGTGTTTAGGGTTTTGGGGGGTCTTCAGTGGGCGAGATGGGAATTACGGTTCAGGGTTTAGGGAACCCAGGATTCGGCCTGACAGTACTACTTGTCGTAGCATTCCTTCCAACTCCCTGAATATTTGGTACCGCCCCAAAAAGCTGTTCACACCATTCAGGGCCTACGTGTTTACCAATATCTGCCGTGGAACCCTACCAACGATCAACTTCAGCTACCTGTTCGAGCGTTTCAGTAAGCAAATGTATAAACTAATTTCAGGACACCTACAGATACAGGGCGGAAAGGGGTCATTGCAGCGAGAGGGTCGTTGTCACCAGTGTGGCCTTGATGCATGGAACCCCATTCATCTGACCATCTGCATAACAGTGTAAAACAACACCTTATGCGGGCCTCCTATAGCGCCTGCCCTCCACTCAAAATCGAGAAGCCAGAAGGCTCCATTCTGAAAAGGCCTTCTTCGTCACAGGCCTTCTTGGGAAGGTCCATTTTTGGGGGATCATCTGTGTATACACACACACACACATCTATAAACCCTCTGCTCCCCGATACATAACCCCTACGTAGCCCATTAACAAGCGTCCCTTGGCTACCTTGACTTCAGCTGGACTAATGTTATAGTATATTCCTTAAAGGTCCCCCATCACCCGTATACATGCCTCTCTAGGTCCCCCTAACCTAACTCTAGTCCGTAGCTCGAATCCTAGCAGGCCTCTTTGAAGCACCTCCCCTGAAAAGGTTTAGGATTAAAGTTCTGGGGCTTAGCAGTTGTAAGGGAGAATGAACGTCAAACGGAGACTGGCCACTTATAGGGTTTTCATATATGTGTGTCTTGGGTACTGCCCCCCTCAGTAACCGTTGGATAATAACTATAATATGGTTATATATAGCCCTTATTAGGACCCCTAATACAGACTGTTACTGGGTGGGGGCAGTACCCAAGATAAACCTGATTGGCTTCAGAAGCGCGGCTTCGCTCATGATCTTACCTGCCTGACCGCCAGTCTGGACGAAGCGGTTGTTCCACTGGTAGGTGTGCAGCCGATCCTGGGAACAAAGTCCCTAAACCCTAAACCCTAAACCCTAAGTTTGATAGGGGCATGAAGGGAAGAACCTCGTAGGACCCCGCCCTACTAACCCCAATTACAAGGAATAGTCCTAGTAATTGGGATAATCTATTACTAGGCTGGAGGGGGGTGAGAACAACAGAACTCCACTAGGTTTAGGCGTAGGGCAGTCCCCTTACGTAGATAGAATATGGGGTGTATGGGCATCTTGTTTTAATATACCCAAAGCCATATTCTAGAGCTACTTAAGGAGGACTATAATCCCTTTGAAGGAGTCTAGACTCATATGGCTTCCAATAACTACAATTGTTGTTCTAGGGTTATAGGGGCTCCCAACTTCTCGGAGACCGCAACCTAGGATCTGGTACTAAGCCTGCATCCAAAGGTATATGGGGATCTTAGTATGATATACTCGAAGTCATATTCTATCTACTTAAGGAGGACTACAGAGTTTGGGGTTTAAGGGGTTTAGGGTTTAGGCTTTGGGTTTGGGGTTGAAGGTACAACAATCCAAGCTAAGGTGTGATGTGGTGAGCTGGCATCCGCTCCTTACCTCGCCCGAACTGACAGGGAATCCCAACGAGGCCCTACAAAGACCGTGTATTTGCAAGGGGCTACATGTAGGGATATGCAAGGTCTACATGGGGTTCCATGTAAGCTTGGGGGAGGGCAGCGTCACTTGCTGAAAGTCCTAAAACTATATCTCTGGAAAAATTGTGAACTCTTGCCCCCGCCGCGCTAAGATTCCGGTACCCGCCACAGTCTACACCGTACATAACCACACCCCGCAAAGCCCAGGGAACCCCAAGATTTGATAAAGTTTGCTTGATCTCTCAAAAGGGTCCCATACAGGACAATGGGACTCTCTGGAAGCATTTTGAAACTGAGCTGGCGGCTACAGGGAACACGCCTCGCTTGAGCCATCCATCGCTCGTCACCTCCAAGGATGAGTGAAGTTAGGGGTTTACTGTAGGGTTTCTAGGGTTTAGGGTCTAAATTTCCATCCAAATGCGGAGGCTCTGCAACAGCTTCTTGTCGAATGATGCCTATGTGAGATCGGGTACCCTTGCATAGAGATATATGGCGACCTCAAGGTCAATGAGGGCAAGTTTGAGAAACTCCCCTCCCCATAATACATCAAACCCCCAACCCCCCCGAATATCAAATATTCCCATTGTGGTATGCCATAATTTGGGTACTGCCCCCCCCCCCCAGTAATAGTCTATATTAGGGGTCCTATTAAGGGCTATATATAACCATTTTACAATTATTATCCAACCGTTACCGAGGGGGGGTGGGGATTGTTACTACTAAGAGGAAGCAATCCCTAAATAAGCCGTACAAAACACCATTTCCCAGTTCATTTTCCAGTAGATTCTCCATTTTGGGGGTAATAGCCATATACGTTATAGGGAGAGAAGATTACCCTAGACCCTAAAAAGGAATACGACGCGCCCCAGATCTTCCATCTACAAGGTCCAGGTTATCAGCCCGGTCCCTTGTCACGAATGGGAGGTCGTTGGTAAGCCCAACCTCTATCATCAGCACCCCATAACCCGTTTTGCATCGAGGGATCTGATATGAAGATTGGCCGTGCCAATGCCAGTAGGGCTTTGGCAGGGAATTAGCCATTAGTGTCTGGGGCTTATATAATAGGGTGTAGGGTTTAGGGCTGGGCTTTAGGGATCTAGGTTTGGGATTTGAGGCCTGATGTCGAGTATCTCCGGCTTTCAAATGATTAGGTTGATGAATTCCTGGGCACTTGTGCGGCGAGGTGCGCCACGGTTACAGGTGCTTTGCAGGACTGGAAGAAATCGGTCACAGGGAGTGTTCGATAGGTTAGGAGCTACTTTAATGGTTGAAGGTTTAGGAACTACTATGTTATGAACCCATTCCCCATAACAGTGATATGAATACGACCAGTAGTAGCAAAACTACTGAAAATCATTGAAAGAGTAGTAGCTTCGAACCCTCACGCGACGTATGAGGCTCCGCAGCTGGCAAATGTAGGTCGGTTCAGCGTGCTTATAAGAACCCAGAATCTGGGAGAATCTAGACAGTAGATCCCCTATATGAAAAACCGTAAACCCTAAACATTCAGTAGCAATAGGGGGTATCATATTGCGGGTTCTACGTTCTAGCTTCTCCCAAGGGACTGGCAACGTCATCCTGGCGCCAAGGGTTTAGGACTTAGGGCATACTTTAGGTGGACCCCCTGCAGTGGGGGCATAATAGGAATGTAAGAGGACCCTGATATAATCATCATTATCCCTTATATTCAATATTACTGAATCGGGGGTCCAGCTGAGGCATACTACACTGTAATCCCGTTAGACCTATAAAAACCTATCTTACATTTGCTTACCCTGAGGAGATAGGATGGGACTACCAAACTTTGGAGCAGCAAAAGGGCGCTCCGCGGCGAACGTTGTCCATGCTGCCGTCGATGCCCAACTTGTACAGGACAAGCTCTCCACATGGGGGTTCCCAAAAATCATGGGTACCTGTTTGGGGGCCCCCATAGCAAGGATCATAATATTTTGTGATCTGTAGTGGGTTCCCCCTATTTGAGGAACTACTACATGCTTCCTGGAACCCTGGAGAAGTACACAAAATCTCTACTCAACAGCTACTTCAACTAGGAGCCACACGCAAAAGTGGTGTCTCCAAGGAATTTAAGGAAGCCCTCTATGATCCATAGTCTAAACTCCTAGTATCCCCCCTAAGAACCCCTATAATGGTCCCCTATTAAACCCCCCTTTAAGCAGTTCAGACTTTGGTACATGTGGACTCCAAAGAGGGAGTTCCATATTCACTTAGGGGGATCTTTGGGAGCCTGTTCTTGGTTGAGGGTGTCCTTATAGGTTTAAGGTTTAGGGTGTAGGATTTAGGATTTAGGGTGTAGGATTTAGGGTTTAGGGTTTAGGGTTGGTGGTTTAGGGTCTAGGGTTGGGGTTTAGGGTTTAGGGACCCTCAGCCCTACATCCCCCGAAACCGTTTCCTACCACCTCTGATAAAAGGCCCTCGAGGAGTCTCTGCAGAGCAGCAACTAGCTGGGGACTTTCCCAAGAGGTGGCCCCAAGAACACTATAAGGGTTAGGGCTTAGGGTATACAAGAAATGGACGAAGATCCACCTTAAGCTGTGGTCCCCTTAGACCTATAATGAAAAAAACTTCTGTAATAAAGCCTTAGGGCTATACGATCATATAAATGAAGGATAAGTCCTAAAGAGAGCACGGTAAAGATTAGATCAGCTTACATGTAGCAACACCACTTGCAATGGCAGCATGTGAGTCAGCAACATGAACCAGAATTCCCTAAACCCCAAACCTTAAACCCCAAAGCCTGAACGCCAAGCCCTAAAACACTGAAGAGGATACACCCCAGGAACTGTAGTGCTTGACTCAGAGATTTGAGCAACGCCCCCACTTGGGAAGTTGTCTAAGTTGAGGTCCCCTGTTGTGTATCCTAAATACGCGGTTTAGGGTTTTAGGTGCTATTGGTGCAGAGCTGTGTGTGCTTCTGGAGGGCCCCAAGACTATCCCACATTCAAAAGAAACCCGCCACTTGCAAAAAAAAAAACTGTGCGCCTGCAGGTTGTGTGCCCGTAGTGCTTGAGCCTCAGAACCAGGATTTTGGTGCTGCTCCCCGATCGATTGAACCCCAAACTCTCTAACAAGTATTTGCTCATTACATGTTGAAGGCATTTGTCTATTGTTGAGGCCGGCAGATGTTCTCCCAAGGTATGCTGGCCCTATCATCCGTATATAATCCCTATATAACATTCCCTCATTCCCTACCCTAAATCCTAAAACCTAAGCCCCGATTGGGGGTCAGGGCAAGTTCTTGAGCTTCCTTTCATGGCCCAGGGTCTAAGAGCTTGCTGAAGGTCAGTGATTGGGTTGAGGGTTCAGGATTTAGGATTCTGGGTTTTGGGTTTAGGGCGCATTTAGCATTTGCTGTGGGCTTAGCAGCGCAGCTTCAAAAACGCTGAAGCCCATAGGCTTGTCTGTCAACATGACCCTTACATAATCATGATCCCTACATAATCCTTCTACAATCCCTATGTAACCCTTCTACTTGACCCCCAACCCTCAAGCCTCCTCCAAAACCTCAACCTCCAAAGCCTACCCCCATAGAACATGGGCCTCAATGATTTCAACCTGAATTTGAGGTACCCTATGCTAGCTGCACTTATAAGAGGAATCTGGGACCACAATAAATGTAATCCCTGCTGTACACCCAAAACAACCGGGATCCAACATCCAAGGTTCTCGCTGACTCGCTGGCTTCGGCGAAGCGCATGCCATGCACAGTTTCAGACAGCTTGCCTGGAATCGTCCTGGCAGTTTTCAGGTGTTTTGGGGGCCACCGGCTTATGGGCTTAACGTCCCCCTTAAGTAGATAGAATATGGGGTATATGGGGATCTTATTATAATATACCCAAAGCCATATTCTATCTACTTAAGGGGGACTATAACGTCTCGAATTCCAGCTTCTAGCTTTTGAGTTTCTTTCTTTGTAAGGCTTGCTCATTACAATTTTTGGAACTACAGATGAGGATGCCGAAAATCGGGTTCCTTAGGAATATTTGTGGATGAAGAGATATGAGAGTTCTTATCTGGAGAAGTCTCGCAGAGGGAGGTGCGAAAACGAAGCGCGACTGATTACCATATTTTTTTAGTGCGACTATGTTTTCCTATAAGCCCGTTCCTACGGACCATTCTGACCTGGACTTCCTCCTGTCAAGACCTGGACAGCATGCCTACGTCGTAGCACAGCTTGACTGCGCTGGGGGTTCCCTGAACCCTACACTGATTGGTACTGAGGGCTGGATTTGATGGTTGTTGCGGGTGTGACAGAGTTTGCCTACGTCCCATCCCCAGAATTGAACACCAATACGGAACCTGCATAACAGAACAGAACCTTTTTTTGCATCTGGGCCTCATTACTGCCACGGAACAGAACCTCAATGTTAGAACCGGCATTGCACCAACATCGGGAAGTTCTCATTTCAGATAGGATGCAAGTTGACGGTCCCCTAAACGGACACCCCAGACCTGCAAACGTCCGGAACTCAAATGCAAAACTCTACCTCATCTAGGGGGACCCTACCCTGTGAACCCTAACCCTCTACACCCGAAGGCCTTAAACCCTAAACCCTAAACCCAAAAATGACGCTGAGGAATGTACACTAAGTTTGCCTTCAATTGAGAAATATACAGCCAGGCCGACCCACCATAGCCTGGGATTCGCGAGGGCACCTGCAAAGGTCCCCAACTAATCCTGACCGCCCTGGACCCTAAACCCTAAAGTGGACCCCCTCCAAGAACAAAGCCCAGTGGAAGAATATAATTAATGAGAGGACCTAAATCACACATAACCCGCCAAATAAAACGTATTCTTCGCTATATGATGGAACTCTCTCTCTCTCTCTCTCTTTCCCGCGGACTCAGAGCTTTGTCAGCCGCAAAATGAGCATGCCACTGCTGGACACACTCACACAACATGATGGAACTATTTTGGTTATCTATTACTAGGGAGTGGAGGGGTTCTTAATGCTCCCCGTCGGGGGTACTCATTCTATGGCTTGGAAAGGTCATACTATTACGAGTAGGGGGTTGGCAGGTTTACGCTCTAGTCTTTACATGCCTTGGTTTGAAGCGACAGTTTCTTCACTGCAACACATGTTTTGGTGTACTTCGCATAGAAGTAGGAAAGACGACACTGCAGAGAAATCTGAATCAGTTTTGAAAAACACAAAATGCCTTGCATCCATCTGGGCTGCCGTTTTCATTCTTTCACACATTCTTTCAAGCCAATGTAGGCTGACCACGTTCTTACAATTCCTCGTCGGCGCTTCAAGCCGAACAGCAAGTAATTTGCAATTCATTCCATTCATGCTAATATTACACACTCCCACCCGGCCTGATATTCAATGTGGCCCCGAATATCTAAGGCCCTCATTGGGGAATCGTTTATGCTACGGGTAGGTGGGGTGTGTTTCTGATTGATGTCAAAAAGGAACAGTCTCCACCCTAAGCCGAGGACAACGACCGGAGGAAAAAGATAACGGCGCTGACGGCGCTCTAGGTCTTCCGGATTTGAAGGCTGTGTAAATGCGTGACAGCTGTCTTGTTGGCTGAATGTTTATTGACTTCACCATAGCCGAAAGAGTGTGAATGCACTCACAGAGAAGCACTTCAGGTCTCCGGAAAAACTTCAACAGCCTTTTCAGAAAACTTGGACTACCAGAACCAAAAAGATCTACGTAGCATCTTCGCAGAATTGGGAAGTCTAAACGGCATACCCCAAGGTCTTAGACATTTTTCGAAAGAGTGGTTCCTAGAACCAATAGAGAACTCACGTTGGCAGGACAGATAGGCCTGAGACATGAACGAGGAACAAGTTGGGTGCAGTTTAAGGCGTTTAGGTGCTGTGGGCCAAGGATGTAGAGTTCAGCATTTCAGGGGCTACGGGGGCTTAGGGTGTTTAGCATGTAGGGTTTAGGGTTCTACTTCTTTGCCCTTTTCAGAGCAGAGCTCGCTGTCCCGGGCCATCTTCACATGACATTTTCAAGCCGAAGAGCCAAAACACTTACAGCGAAGATCTTCCCAGCCCAGCTACGCAACCTGAAGCCCCTTCCTCTTGTTTGAACACTTCATTGTTGATTTTAACCGCCCTTAACTTGTAGCCCTGCACATCCTACACTCCAAGTATCCCGATATCCCCCTGAAAGGGGATTTCCAAAAATCAGGGACCCTGCTGAGGAGTCCCAAAAAAGGGATTACGAAATGTTGGGGCCTTTTGACGGAGCCCCAATTTAGGGACCCCCCCGAATCCCTAATCCAACCGACGCATGTGAGCTAAAGTCTAAACTCCTAGTATCCCCCTTAACGGCGCCTCAAAAAGCCCGTTACACAATCCTCTATATAACCCCCCCTCAAAGAGTTTAGACCCTGAACCCCCAACCCTATATAACCCCCCTTTAAGGAGTTGAGACCCTAAAACCTAAACCCTATACAACCCCCCTTAAGGAGTTTAGACCCTAAACTAAACCCTATTTAAACCCCCTTCCAGGACTTTCAACCCCGAACCCTGAACCCTAAACCCATGTGGAGGACATAACCTGCCGAGCCTCGAGCCCTCGGCCTGTTCCTAGCGCCTCAGTCTCGGGGTGTTCAAAAAAGGAAAGGATTTTTTGCACCAACCGTAGCACGCGGGTCTTTTGGATTTAGTGGTAGGGACCGCCAACATGGTGGATTAGGGCTAGAGGACTTCATGTGTGAATTGCAGAAGGTTTTTTCATGTCAAGGAATGCCTCAGGGCGAAAAGATCATTGCCATCAACGCAGGTCGTCCCCGCTGGAAAGAAAGGTTACGCTTTTGAGCAGTCAGGGCATAGAACCCCTTGAAAGTTACTGTACTATACCTACTCAGCTGCCAAGAAAAAAGTTCACCAATGTTCACCATACACTCCTCCTCCGTTACCGAAGTGTGACTTCGGTCCTAGACCCAACCCCCTACATGGAGTTTCCATGAACGGGGGGCCAACATGGTCTCCGAATATAGTGACTTCCAAAAAAGGACATGTTTGGAAACCCGAAGCCTTACGGTTCCCAATGTGGCCCTTATCCACCCCTTGAAGGGTTCAGGATTCAGGGTTTAGGATTTAGGGTTTAGGATTTAGGGTTTGGGTGAAAAGTTTTGAGGACCTCCAAATCCCGGGGCTGGCGCCGGATCGTGGTTTACCGCCCGGAAGGGCTCCGACCACGTCCTCCTCATGGACCTGCAAAAGGTTTTTCCTCAAGGTCTTACGTCCTACGCTGCACGCACCAACAAATCCCTAAGCCCTGCACCTCAAACCGCGAGCCCTAAACCCCATCAATCCTGAATCCCCTAGACGCTGAACCGCAATCTCTGTAGCGTTTACACTCGGGTAGCGAGGTGACTTGGAACTGCATTTGGTCGTGGAGCTGGGCTGAGCTTGGAGAAGCATCCTAAACTCTCAACCCCACATCCTCAACCCTAAACTCTGAAGCCTAAACCCTAAACCATTATGTCAGCTGAAGCAGAAAACCTGAATCTGATGGGCATTTGTGCTAGTCCCGCCTGGTGCCCAACTCAAAACCCTCTCCCTTAACTCAAGCCCTAAATCCCTAAGCCCAAACAGACAACCCCACACACCCAAAAGCTAAATCCAAACCCTTAGCCCTACACCCCCGCACCCTCAACCCCTACGCCGTAAACCCCAACATTCCAGTCCAAGCCCTCCAAGCCTCAGTGGAAGGGACTGAGTGGCGAGGTGGTTCTCAGAACCAAAGGTACCTCCATGGATGTTCTCAGAAACCTGGCAAAAGCAGAGGGGCTGCTTTCGGGGATTAGGATTTGGGGTGCGAGTCTCTAGGTTGCAGAGTTGGTTATAAGGTGGTTATAACTCGAGATCTGGATTACGGATACTGCTTCAAACGAAGGCACAAAAACACACATGCTAAGTCTTTATACTACTGCCACGATGATCTTTCTGGTTCCCCATAAGTGTTGCTACTTGCTGCCGCGAGCCAGGTGCTAGGAAAGCTGCATACTTAGGGACACGAATGCCCACACACCGCTTATGTTCATGACCCCCAAGGAGAGTGAACCATCATGAGAACCCTTCACTCAAACCAACTGCAACTCAGCTACCAACAAACTAGCTTGCGTCTGCTAGTAAGTCCCTCGAAAGCCTACTCGAGCCATAGTCTAAACTCCAAGTATCCAACTTAATAACCTCTATAGTCGTCCCCTAGATAACCCCCTTGAAGGATCTGTTTAGACTACAGCTCAAATGGCTCCACCAAAACCAGGCGTATGACTTCAGAGTTCAAAGCTTTTAGGGACCTCAGGGTTTCCTGGCATGAGGGCTAGGTTTAGGGCTTAGGGTTTAGGGTTTCGGCACGCGCGTCGCACTGCTGGCTGTTCAGGGTTTAGGGTTTAGCCCCCGACCCCATGCAAATTCTGCTACCGCCCCCTAAACCCTAAACCCTAAACTCTGCCCCCTGGGCCGCGCTCCTTGCCCGCTATGTGCCCACGATAGCCAGGAATTGCAACTGCCTGCATGGGCAGAGGCCTCCGGCAGAAGGGTTGTTATATGGGGATAATGGAAAAGAAAATGGAAACTACAGGGTATATAGGGTTTATATAGGGATTATAGGGTATATATTGGGGTTATATAGGGGTAATGGAAAAGAAAATGGAAACTACTATAGTATATTGGGGTAGTCTTGGGACAATGGAAAAGAAAATGGAAGCTACTATAATAGGGTTTGGGATCAGGGTTTTTTGGGAGGGTTTCTCAAAGGGTTCTAGGCCCCTTGTGCCACATAGACAGAAGTCTTCCCCCAAAAAGACTGCTGTTTTGTTATCGATAGAAATATGTCCTGGGGGAAGGGCAGGATGTTGTCCATGGCACAGGGTGCTACAGTCCAGAGCTTGAGGCTCCAAGGATAGGCAGGCTCCCACCGGTTTGTTACTAGGGCCTGAAGATCTAATGCTTGTAGCGTAGGTGCTCCTGAACTCAGAGAAAAACATCTGGTGTATACGTGTGAAGTATAAGCGTGATAAGGGTGGTCGTCAAAATTATGGTCCCTTTTTGGATCCTTATTAAAATACGGCACCTAATATTTAGGGTACCCAAAAAGGGATCATAATTTTGACAACAACCCATATACAGGGGCAACCTTCCTAGCGACTTAGGAGCCTACATTCACGCGACGGGGTGGGAGTGGCTGTTTACGCGTTACTGCTCAGAACTCCAAATCCCTAAGCCTTCACACCTGAACCACTAAAAGACTGCAAATCCCTACATTCCCGACTTATAACAACAATAGCACCTGAAGTAAATAGAAGTAAATAGAATATGGAACTTCCCAAAAACCAAAATACAATCCCGATAGTTCCCATTTTCTTTCTATTCAAGCGGACTGTATACCCGAAATCCTAAACTCTAACCCTAAACTCTGAACCCCTATATCTGTTGCGGATTCTTTCTGCTTAAGGGGAGTGTATACCTTAAATCCTCAACTCTAAGCCTAACCCCTGTATCTGTTGTAGATTCTACTTACTTCAGGGGACTATATATCCTAAACTCTAAGCCCTTAACCCCTGTATCTCTTGTAGACTCTACCTCCTCAAGGGATCTTAAGGGGACAAACCCTAAACCCGAGACCCCTAAACCCTAAACCCTGAAGCCTAAACCCTGAACCCTAAACCCTAAACCCTAAACCCAAGCCTGTGGGTCCATTCCCAAGTTTCAGTGCGAGCCTAAAGGCTCGGGTGGAGGACAGGCTACCCGTCCGATGAAGAACCTGAACAGGTTGTAGGGTTGAGGGCTTCGTGCTTTCTGGGTTAAGGGCTTAGGGTTCAGGGTTCAGGGTTCAGGGCTAAGGGTTTAGGTTTGGAATTTAGAGGCTGCGGCTTGAGGATTGGGGTTGAAGTTCGAGACTGGGTTTTGGCTGAGGGTACCGAATGTCTTCTTTGATGGCTCCATGTGTCCAGAAGCAGCACAGAAAGGAGCCTTTGGCCTTTGGGGATCAGAAGGAATACCGTGTTTCTTTTGGGGATCGATTTCGGGCAGGCTTGCGCAGCCTGGGCCCTAAACCCTAAACCCGGAACCCTACGCCCGGACACCCAACGGTCCTAACGTCCTGAACCCTTAAGGGATGCACCTCGATGTCCCTGCGGTCGCCACTTCTGAGGAAAGCTGGCCTTGGGAGATCTGAGCAGACTCAGGTTACAATAATGAAGGAATTTACCTGAAACTTAGACTATATTAGGGTAGACGGCCCAAGCCCCAGTCGGCTGCAGACAAGATAAGTGCTGTCACCCAGGCGGGTTGGCAGCAACCGGCATAGCTTTCTGGGATTCTTATGGGGTATAGATAGGGATTATATTGGGGTAATGGAAAACAAAATGGAAACCCCATAGGTCCCTTTAAAGGGATATATAGGGGTATAGATAGGGATTATATTGTGACTAGGATGCTGCCTACTACTTCAGGGCTTGGAGCCCTATAACCCCCCCTTAAGGAGTTAAGACTATGCCTCATCTGGTAGCTTCGGGACCCCAAAATAGACGCCAAAATTACAGTTGTCCTTATAATTGGGACCCCCAAAACGATACTCCTAACTTTGGGAAACCCTAAACCCTATATAATCCCCATATAACCCCTATATAACCCCTATAAACCCCCTTTAAAGGGTACCCCCAATTTTGGGAAACCCCCCATAAACAGTTGGATCACTTCTTAGATGCTTGGAGCCAACTCGGGGAGTGATCCTTTCGTTGGGGGGTGGGTAGTACTTTGTTCTTTAGGGTTTAGGGTTTAGGGTTGCGAGCCCTTCTCAACCTGCTGTGATCTCAGAATTGTGGTTCCCTATATCCTATCATATAAAGGCATCCCGAAGAGAGGCCCTGAAGATGCTTCAGATGTGTTGCGAGCATGCTTCTGTCATTTTGAGAAGACCTCCTCCGGATCTCCCCAAGACAAGGCTGCACAAGACGGTGTAGGGCCCGTGGAAGTCTCCTGAACAAGACAATCCATCCCATTTGCAGGCTATAGTAGATGGGCTTTCGCATGATCTCAGGCCTCAATTTATCATGCCTCGGAGAAGCACGGCAGCACGAACATCAGCTACAGACACTGCGGCCGCCAGCTCCTCCACCACCACACAAGGAGGGCCCTGGTTATTACTTGTCTCCCTAAAATTTGTACTATCGATAGAATTGGTGTCTCGAGATAGAATATAGCTACCTAGGAACCCAACAACCCCTTCACAGTTTCTTGCAGACCCAAAGGAGAATATCGCTACAGTTGATACGAAGAATCCTGCGCGACCAGGTACATCATCACCTTTTGGAATTATTGCATTCTTGAACCCTAAGGTCATGCAAGATTTTTAGTACACCAGTATTGTCAGAAGCTTTCATGCGGTCTCCACACGCAGTGTACCATAGAACTAATACAAACACAAGCCCAAATTTCCCTTGGCTGCCCTGCAGTCTCTGGAATGGAGCTGTGGCCCAAGCGTGCTGTTGACATTCTGCGTCTGCGGATATTGCCTCTGGGCGAGAGCGAGTAGCGGCGGACTCTCTCATTCTTCTTGCGGCGCTAGATTCAGGCCTGCGCTGTTCCCCGATGTCCATTGGGAAAAGCCCTCATGAATCAAGCATGTTCCAACTGCGAAAGTCCATCCTCTAGGAGTTCCAAGTAGACAAATCGGCTGGCCATTGCGGGAAAAAGACCTTCCGAGGACTGATTAGTCGCTATGCGGTTACATCTCAGACATTGCGACAATCGTGATCCCATATGCTACATATGCCCCCAAAAAACTCCCCACAACTTTCCCGCCGAGGAGCACCCAAATGTTTTTGAGGAAAGGGCCTACCTGTAAACAGCGCACTTTAACCCAAAAACCTCCAAGAACCCAACCCTTTACTCTCAGCTCCCAGATATCCCTTAAACCCAAACAGGAACAAGCCTCAGCGTGTCAGAGATGAGGCCACTAAACTTCTTTCCGGAGTCGAGGCAGCATACGCCTGTGTGTAAGGGGGGGATGTGATCTCCGCTTGTTATAGTTGTTTCATGGTGTCATAGTGTTAGGATGTGTTAGGGTCTTACCAAGGGGTCTCTCGGGGGCGGACAAACATCCCCAAGAGGGGAGGATATGTAGCGAGCCCCTATATATGTTGCGAAACTCCGTTCTGGGACAGATTTTGCATGAGCAGGGGCCTTTTACTTCGAGCCTCCCCGCACCAGCATTTGGTCCAGAAACCTTTCACTCGCTAGTTTTGGGATACATCTCCCTCCTATGATAAAGGTGTAGCAGTAGTGGCGGTGGTACATAGTAGTAATAGCAGCAGCAGCAGCAGCAGCAGTAGCAGCAGTAGTAGTAGCGGCAGCCGTAGCAATGGCAGTCATAGAAACAGCAGAAGGAGCAGCAGTAGCAATAATAGTAGCAGTCAGAATCCCAAGCGGCAACAACAGCAGCAATCATAGTACATATCCAGATAAAACCAATGCTATCAACACAGGTAGCACTTCAAGGGCGAAGCCCAAGTTATACCGCTTAAAGACTTAGGGTTTAGGGTGCGAAGCATATATACATGTATGGACTATCTAAGGATTGTATAGGGGTTGTATAGGGTTTAGGGATATTACCCAAGAATGGAGAAGCAAATAGAAACATGGAAAATTCGACGGAAGCTGGGTGTCAGACCCTAAACCCTCAACCCGGCAACTCGGCCTGCGCTGCCGCTGTGGGAGCCCGCCGGAACGCGGGACATGGCACGGTACAGCCCGCGACAAACGCGAGCCTCCGTGCCCTCGCTGTTGCAAGTTGAGCCAGTGCGATTCCGTGGCATGCGTGCAATCACCCATCCCTAAACTCCTACACCCTGAATCCTACATCCCTATATACCCCTACATACCCCTATATACCCTTACATGCCCTGCTATACCCCGATATATCCCTATATACCGTTATATACCCCTACCCCTATATACCCTTACATGCCTCGATATACCCCGATATACTCCTACCTACCCCTATATACCCTTACATGCCCCGATATGCCGTCAACACACCCCTACATAGCCCTATAGACCCCAATATACCTTAGGTTCAGGAACATTGTCGGTGCAAAGGGTTAGGCTGCCCCTAAATGCAAGGCCCAGCATTCGGTAACCATCCGAACGCGGTGTCACATAGGATCAAAATGGGGGGGGGGGGTAGCGTTTAGGGCCCTATATAACCCCTATAATCCCTGTAGTTTCCATTCTCTTTTCCATTATCCCAATATAACCCCAATATAGACCTGGAAACAAGCACATAAAGACTATAAGGAGCATCACGGGGGTCCCTCTAAAGGACTCTACAGGGGTTCTCTTCAGAAACTCCCAGAAGGTTCTGCCCCCTTTTTCGCCATATCTCGGGTTCAAACCAATGTAACAGGGGCCCACCGGGATTGAGAAGTTTTCACATGGTCGTGGCACAATAATTCTAAAGGCCAAACCCCAAACCCCGAATTTTTGCCATGTATGGATGCCTCGCTCACTCACTCCTCCTCCATCGTTGTGCAGGGCAGGTGAAACTGCAGACTGCAAAACAGATGGTGGTTTCCGAAAAGGAGAAAAGCCTAGGGTTTGCGGTTCAGGGTCCCGTGAAGTCGTAGGGTAAAATGAGGGGTGTCCTCCACCCTAAACCCTAAACCCTTAAATACCCTCGACGTAGGCCCTACCCTTCAGGTAATATCCCTATGAAACCCTCCAAGAAGAATCCTAAAACCCTATATAACCTCTATGTAACCCCTACCCTGTAGGTAATATCCCTATAAAAACCCTCTAAGAAGACTCCTACACCCCAAGTTTCCGGAAACCGCCAGGTCTGTGTGGCGCCCCTGCTCCCGATCCCGTGGCATCCTTTGTATCACAGCTTTTATCGGTTTAAGATCTGGGGTTAAGGTTTCGGTTTAAGGGGTTGTAGAGGCTTATAGACGGGTGGTACAGGGTTACAGAGGGATCATATAATATAGGGGTTGTAATATGGGGTTGTAGGGCTTAGGGTTTACGGTTATATACGGGTTATATTGGGTTACATAGGATTGTACGGGGTTGTATAGGATTATTTGGGTTGGGGTGTGGGGCTTGGGGATTTGTCATCCCCCGTGCAAGGAATCCACACTGTTTTGAGCTGTAATCTAAAAACTCTTCGATTCATGGCGGTTATATAAGGGAGTATATAGGGGAGTATTAGGAGTTGTTAAGGGGCATACTGGTAGTTCAGACTATGGCTTATTTGGCTGGTTTGGAAGGACTCCGTTTTCCAGAGCGCAATCGCAGGTGTAATTATGGAAAGGTCTGCTAGATCTAAGTCTGAGGTTCTACTCATTTGAGCCGTTACCTTCGTGCTTAGGGCCTTGGAGTTTCAGGGCGGGTTGTAGATTTGGAGGGCATGAGTTGCCTCGCAACCAGAAAGTCAACTACCACTGCCAGAATGCATCTTTCAAACATTTAAGGCCCCACTTCAAGCATGAGACCCAGTCGTATCCATAGGCTTCCCCAGAAAGACACCTTTTTAACCAAACTTGTTTTAGGTGCTTAGAGTCTGTAGTCGTGGCTGAGCAGTGGGTCGGGTCTGCAACGGGTCTACTACGCTGTCCATCAAGCAGGCGTAGTTTTAACGCTGCTTGACATATGCAAGCGGTGGTTTCCAACAGGCAGTTGAAGCTAGGCACATGTTCAAGGCTGTCCCGTCAGGGTTTAGGGTGCAGGGCTTCGGTTTTTCGAGTTCAGAAGCTCTCAGATGAGTTGTTTATTGTCACTTGTCATCCTGCCGCACCCCAGAATTGTTGCTAGCATCTTTCAAGCTGTTTAGGCTTGAGGGCATACTAAGATGGACTCACTGCTCTCATCTCCAACATGAAAGTAGAAGTCTGCTCCTCTTTGGAAACTCGCAAGAGGCACAGGCGTGAAGCCTGGTCACGCGACTGAGACGTTACGCTCAGGACTCATTCACCTCCCCTAACAAGGCATCAGATCATCCTCATTCTCGAAGGACTCCCAAAAAGGTGCCCCAGGCTTCGGAAACCCTATATGAGCCACAGCCTAAACGCCGAGCATCCCCCTGAATGACCCCTATAGTAGTCCCCCTACATAATCCTCCTTCAAGGAGTTTAGACTATGGCTCATATCAAACATATGAACCAAGAGAATGCAGAGCTCCAAGAGTTTGGTACCACCTAAGCCGTCCAAGCAGAGGTGCAAAGTGACCCTGACCAGCGCTTACGGATGGGTCTGAACTGAAGGAATAAGATCTGGTAGAGGTTTAGGGTCCCCACTTAGTCACTAGGTTTCCCCAGAATCCCTTAAAAATTAGGATACCTTCTTCCTAATGTTCAAATCAAACAAGGAGACCCCAACATGAAAAGGGAAAAAGGGCACTACAATGGCACCTGCTGGTTTCCTTAATTAAGTGCAGCCTACAACAGCGTGGGGTACGAGCTCAAACATACACATCCCTAAACCCTAAACCCTAAACCCCCTAAACCCTAAACCCTGAAACCTAAACAGGTGATGGG
Source organism: Symbiodinium pilosum (assembly GCA_905231905.1). NCBI lineage: Eukaryota > Dinophyceae > Suessiales > Symbiodiniaceae > Symbiodinium > Symbiodinium pilosum. The sequence continues at coordinate 25,738 of CAJNIZ010003781.1, read as the reverse complement.
ATGGACTCTTGCAGATCTGTTCATAGGCTGTGTTCTGACAACTTGTATACTTAAAACTCCCCCAGGCCCCTGCACAATGCTTGTAGAGCCCCAAAACAATCCGTGTCATACCCCTTTGCAGAGCAAAGCCTGAACCAAAAACCTGCACAAGACCCTACCCAACACCCGACGGAGAGAGTGTGCAATGGAAATAAAAAGGGTATGCATTGAAGGGTGTAAATCTCACGTCTGCAACTGTCCTAGACTAACAAACCCTTTTCCCTATACCCCCGCTATACCTTCTAGTCCCCTTAAGTAGATAAAATATGGGGATATGGGATGCTTGTTATAATATACCCAGAGCCATATTCAATCTCCTGATTAAGCGGGACTACAAACCATAAACCCTTTGCCCTCCGGAACCTGACATCCTAAACGTAGTTTAGGGTCTAGTTTTTCGGGTTTAGGGTGGGCTTAGGGTTGATTGCTTAGCGTTCCTAATCGCGGGGCGGTGACGAAGGTACGAAATCTATCCTACTGCGTCCAAAGCCTTCCAGTCCGGGTCTTCACCAAGGACTGAATTAAGTCTCCCTGGTGCTTGGTAGGTTCAGGGTTTAGGGTTAGGGGTATCATGGGCTCCCATACCTGTAAACTACCCCCCGAAGCTCCCCCTTAATTGGGGTCATATGGATAATTAGGGCCAATTGAGGCTAAGTCTAAGGTATGGGGGCACTTAGGAAGAGGTATATACCCTTTGTGGGGGTAATAGACTGCTCTTGGGAACTGGTCCTCTCAATGTTGAACACCCCCAAACTTCCCTTGAAGTGTAATATGTCTCCCAACTTTTAGCATTTCTTGCAGGGAACATCTAACCTTAGGAGGTGGTGGGAGGTGTTCATTTTCAGGAGAAGGCAGTTACATGGTTGTGGCGCGTGTGGAAATGCTGATTTAGGGATCCATTCCCTCGAACATGCAATCATGGTCCCCCGGTATGAGCCGGCTTCCACATGTACCTAGTATATGCCATAGATATATATATATATATACATATACATATCTGTGAAGCGGAAAAGGAAGGGGCCCATGGTAGGGACACCCCACGAAATTTTCCTAGGCTCTTTTCCTATCAAACGCGCAGGTAGAGCTCACTAGAGCTCACAAACGTCATGCGAAACACAAAATGATGCAGCCTCAACCCTAAACCCTAAGCCCTAAACCATAGACCCTAAGCCCACTGGGGCTCATGTCTGTGACCAACCCTTAAACTCACAGAAATAGACCTGGGAAACTTGAGACTAGGGGGGCAAACAGTGACTAACCCTAAAGCCCTAAACCCTGGGCTCAGGGATTTAGGGTTTAGGACCCTAAACCCTAAAACCCTAAACCCTGTATAACCGATTATAGTGGTTTCCATTTTCTTTTCCATTCTCCCCAAATAACCCCAATATCACCCTGATATTACACCAATTGCCTATACCCTCTTCTGGGGAGCCAAAGATCCCTTCTTTCCAACCTTACATGAGTAGTGTTTTTTGGTGGTTGAACCCAGTAAGATAATGTTCCTTTTATAAAATACTATACCCCAAAAGGAGGATATAATCTTACTCTATATTGGGTACCCTAATATCCCCAAATACAATACTACGCACATTACCTCCATCCATTCCGAGCGCCAGGTAGAAAGTGCACTTCTTGAGAGTGGCACGGAGGGACTCCTTTCAGGCTTAAATGGCTTGTATCAGTATAATGGGTCAACAAGCCAGTAAAAAGGGACTATATTGGGTTCATAGATATAGACTAAGGTTTTCGGGATTAGGGCTTAGCAACTAGGGTTTAGGGATCAGGGATGAGGGTTCAGGGATTAGGGCCTAGGGCTTAGGGTTTAGGGTTTAGGGATTTCCTGGACCCTGAGTTGACTCATAGGCCATTTGGCTAGGCTTCCTTCGTGGTATAGTCACCCTGAAGTAGATATGGGGAACCCTTAACCCTAAACCGTTTAGGGTTTAGGCTTTAGGGTTTAGGGCCGAGGTAGATTTGGGGCATAAAGGGATCTTCTGGTCTTCTTATGACCTAAGCCATTAAGTAGATATGGGGCATACAGGGATCTTATTCTGATCTTGGGCAATTCCATATGCTATGTACTCAAGGGGGACTAGAAGTCCCTAATCAGGGTTGTCGTGGCTGCTGTGCTCCCAGGCCCCAAAAAAAGATGCTAAGCTCTCAATATTCAAGCATGCACAGATGTGAGGATCACGTAACATAAGCCCAAACAGTGTTACAAAGCTAAGGGCATAACTATGTAGGGCTTTCTAAAAGCGCACCTGTCATGAGGATTATAAAATTTCAGTATATGGGGGTCCCCCATTCACGGACACTGTCATATAACCCAAGCCAACACAAGGGCTCCTTTTGAGGGTCCCTCCGCCGACTCCCTGAAAGCTCTGGCTCACGCACGCTATGGCTGTGCCATCCGAAGAGGCGTGTACTCCTTTTGCAGATATCTCAGTGTGAACTGTAACCTGTCTTATATTCATGCGGAGGCTGAAACCTGGTGTATGGATTTTGTAAGTGCTCAACATAGTCAATCCGATCTGTTTTGCGTCGATGCCATCTGCACAGGTCCAGAATCCTTGGTGCAGGGCACGGTCGAGCACGCAGAATTCTATAGAGAACCACCTACACGTAGAAATCCTACTCACTACGAAGTCGAGACTGCTCAATACAAGGGGTCTACGAACTCACAAGGATCTGTATTTCTTCAGCTCTTAGCCCCGAACCCTTTTAGCTCGCTATCCGTCAGGGCTCTATTCGCAGGGCTCATTTCATACAGCTCTGAGTGCTCTCGTGAAAAGAGTCCACAAGTAAAAGACACACAAGAAGAGCTCATGAGATTGAATTCTGGCGCTCAAAAAAGTGGGGCGGAGTGGATCCCATATAATATTCCCCATGTAATCCCCTTATACACCCCCTATGTGATAATACCTTATAATTCCCTCCCCGAATATTAAACCCGCCAACCCCCTAATATCAAATACTCCCAATATATTAAGATCTACCACAATGGGGGGTATTTAATATTGAGGGGGCATGGGAGGGTTGAATATTAGGGGAGGGGATTACTTCCTATACTCCCTAGATTCCCGGGCCTGCATCCCCTCAAGGTACAGCAAGTTGGAGCACTTTATCTTTTTGGGGGGGCTTGCCGTGGTGGCTGGAGTAGGGGGCCCCGTACTTGAAGAGTCAGGGAACTTAGTGCGTAGGTTAAGAATGGGGATCATTCGTGTTATTCTGTGGCTTGTCGCGCTTATAGATACTCACTGAATCCCCCTGACCCTCCAAGGTGCTAGACGACGATCTTGAACACAGGCCAGCTTATTAAATGCCCCTTTGTCAACCCGTGACCCTAAGCCCGAAATCATGTGGTAGATTCCATGTCCTTGTCCATTCTTGAGCTAGGCCCCACCCAAAAGACCCAGGCCCGGCTGCTGGCAGGAAATCAAAGAAAACAACGGCAATGTGTATGTGTGTAGGGTACTTCAGGCTTCAGAAGTTCAAGGATGTACGGTCTAGTTATTAAAACACAGCTGCCATGGTCAGTTGAATTAGTGTCATTCCTCCGTGCACCACATCCGCGACGCTGCTAGCCATGCCTCTATACCGGAACATGCTGAGCAGTATGTCAGAATGGTAGTTTCCCTGAAGAGGGGGACCCCAATATAGACCCCAAAATGCTTAGTGCTCATTCTGGGGACCGCCAAATGGTACCCCTAATTTTAGGAAAGCGCAAAATGTGGTCCCACCAATCGGCATCAAATAATGTCAACTGATACTGCAACCCTAAGCCCTAAACATAGGATTTCGTTTGGGATCGAGTCTTGAGATCTCTTCTCGAGTCTTGGGCACAGCGACAACAAGACTTGAACGCCAGCATTCGGGAACATGCCGTGTTATAACCACGATATAACCCATAATAATCCCAGTTTCCATTTCATTTTCCATGTTCTTGTCCATTTGATTCTCCATTATTGGGATAATATCTGAAAGCGTTTCGGGTTCAGGGTATAGGGCCCCGTAGGGAACCGCCGGACATATGGGGATTGCGTATGGGCAGGCCCCAGAACAAGTTATACCTGAATACGAAGCACCCGTTGTGGCATGGGCTACACTATACTGAATACTGAATCCTAAACCGCTAAAGCCCCTCAACCCTGCCCGAACCCCTAAACTCAAAGCCCCAAACACAAAGCCCTAAACCCTAACTGCCAGCCTAAATGATAGTTCTCCAAAATAAGGGGACGCAAATTTAGACCCCAAAATACCATGATCCTTGTCATTGGAACCCCCCAAATGGTACACCTAATTTTGGGAAATCCCAAATCCTGAAGCGCAGAGTTTCTTAGCTCTAAACCCTAAACGCCCTAAAACCTAAACCCACATCCTAAACCCTAAACTCCGAAAAACCAAAACCCCATGAGCTATAGTCTAAAATCCTAGCATCTCCCTTCATAGCCCTATAATTCTCCCCCAAATGACACCCTTTGAGGAGTTTACCCTAAACCCCAAATCCTAAACACGACTGTAGCTCACATCCTAAAGCATAAGGGTTTTTAGCTCTCGGGGGAGCATGCCTTAGGCTGTGGCCAAATGCTCCCGAGACTATGGCTTGGCCTGCATTCTCACATGCTTAAATAGGGTTTAGGGTTTATGGGGGTTTAGGTTTAGAGTTTAGGGTTTATAGGGCTTATAGAAACCCAAGAGGGCCTAGGGTCTACAGCTTAGAAGGTTTCGGGATTAGGCTGAGGGTTAAGGAATTGGAGTTTTTGGCCAGGATAACGATAAACTCTAGGCCCGACCTATACGATTTGTATTCTTCCTGGGCTTGGGGGTCTAGGGTTGAGGTTTAAGGTTTGAGGCTTAGAGTGAAGTTTTCTTTGGAGGGTGGCCTTAATAACTTAGTATGGTTTAGGGGCTTACTGTATGGCCTATAAAACCCCTGTCTAAACCCAGCTTCCATGTCATGTTCCACTCGATTCTCGATTGTTGGGGCAATATCCCCCTATAAGCCCCATAAGCCTTTTGAGCAACGGGCTTTGATGACTGACGTGGGCCAGGAACAACTCCCCTTTGAGCGGCTCAAGCAGGAGCCCCATAACCCTGAACCCTGAACCGTACGGCTTACCCTAAACCCTAAACCCTTATTATTTGAGGGTTGGGGGTTGAAGGTGGTTAGTGCTGATATGGCTAAGAGGCTTTTGGTAACCCCAACCCCCAAAACGCGGACGCTCTAACGGTCGTAGGATAGCTCTCTTCCCCAATAATCAGGGCTAAAAAGTTTAAACTTTATTATCGAGATCCAAATCAAGCCCAAAAGGTTAAAGCATATCCTATTGGCTAAGTAGGAGAGTCATATAGCAACGAGCTTGAAAGATTCTGATGAGGTTGGGTTTCCAGGGGCTTGAGGGTTTAGGGTTTAGGGTTTGAAGGGGCTTGAGGGTTTGGGGTTTAGGGCCTAGGGTGTTCTAGGAGGCTTTGGGTCACCATGAAGCTTTGTAAAGAGTTCTGTGAGCTACTGGGGTTGATAAAAATCCTTAGGCGCTTGGCCTTTTTGGATGTACTGAGTCTGTAAATGGGTTATAGGGACATATACATGGGGTTTAGGATTAAGCCGGTGAAGGTTATTTCTGGACAGCAGGGAATGCAGTATAACACATGGAACTTGCTGCATCATTGGGACTAGTACAAGGATCCTTGCCTCCATGCCTTGCTATAGTCCCCCTTAAGTAGGTAGAATATGGCTTTGGGTATATGCCCTTCATGGTAATTCAGGATTTGGGGGTCAAGATTTGGGCTTGAACGCGCACAGTTTAATGCTGGGCTTGCTGAATAACGGGCGCAGCCATAATGCCACGACCTTGCAGGAAACCGGCTAAGCCCTCCGGTTATAACTACATTGCGGCTACATACACGCTAAACAATTGAGTACAACGCTAGAGTCCCCATTAAGTAGATAGAATATGGGGTATATGAGATGTATATGGAGATCTCATTATTATATACCCAATACCCAAAGCCATATTCTATCTACTTAAGGGGGACTATAATAGGAACCAAGCAAAGCGCCACACGCTGACACCACGCATCAGCAGACCGCAGCTGATTCTCCATCATTGAGCAAATATGGTAATGTCATGTAGTTTCCCTAATTAGGGGAGGGAACTTGAGTAGAGACCCCAAAAGACCGTAATCCTCATTTGGGGGCCCTGAACCCTAAACCCCTACCTTTGGGGTACCCTGATCCATGTTCCATTTCATGTTCCATGTTCTTTTCCATTTGATTCTCCATGGTTGGTGTAATTTACTCCTGAACAATCGCATATAACCCCTACGTGATCGTAATTTTGGGTGATACATCCCTGGACCAGGCCCTAGGGGGTCCCCTAAACCCTAGACTCTCTGAAACCCTAAAACCAAAATCCCTGACACGTGGTCTAGGGTTTAGCGTAGCACCCAATCTCGCCTTGGCCTTGGGATCGGCAGCTGCCGGCGCTGCCTTCCACCCCTCCACTAAAAACATCCCTTTGGGGGTACCTACGACAGGGATTAGGGTTTAGGGTAAAAGGAAACCCTAAACCCTAAGCCCTGTATTGGAGGTCCTCCTCTCTCTATCGCGAACTTGTGGAAACTGCCATATGGGGCCCCCACTGTTGTAAAGGTCCCTGAGCTTCTGGGGTTCCATGTTGTTTTTTAGGGTTAGGGTTTAGGGTTTAGTCTTTAGGGTAACCCTAAACCCTAAAGTAGTGTAATATCCGCATGGCCCCTACTTTTGAGCTCCTGGAATCTCTTAGCACATGTTAGATGTATACAGGAATCTCAAACTTGAGGAAGGGAACGCCCAGGCCAACGTGGTCAAGCGGACACCCCGCTGCCAGCGGGCCCCTCGAAGTAGAGACTTCAAAGCTGGCGACTCTTCAAGGAGCACTGCAGGGGCATGATATGATTTGAGGTCTTTTTGAGGTATAGTATGCTATAGACATACAAGCAATCTAGGACCATATTTTGGTAACTATTATTATGGCCCAGCCTCTAGATTACGTACCTCTGCACAGAAACATTCCCAGAATTGTTATGGACAAAATGACCCTGTACACCCGAACATTGGTATGTGTGGCGGGTGCATCTACGGTCACGCAAGATCCTGCCCATCAACACAGGGATCCATTTTGGACTACTTCGGCTTGCACGGGCGCTGAAGTCTTGAGATAAAGGTCCCCGTCCCTAAAGTTCACCCCTCATATCTGGGAAAACCTCATTCGGAATATCACAGGAGCATGAACTTAACAGGTCTGGTGCCAATGTTTGGGACTGACAAAAAAAAAAGGGTGCTGAAGTGTTTGAGAAACCCCCCGTGACCATTGTCACCCATGACATGTCTCCCTGGAGGCACTTTAGACTTTGAACCTTATTTCAGCCTAGAACCCAAACAAAAAGTGGAAGCAACTAAACAACCTTCATCGCCTCTCCCTCACCCGCCGACTTGCCCCAATGTTGTGCCTTGGCCTTGGGATCCGCAGTCGCAGGCGCGGCCTTACAGGTATGTAGGGGCAAAACACAAAAGGGGTTTCGGGCATATTCTGCCACAACTCAATGAGGTACATGATACTACTGAGTTACTACTGATGATATCCCAGCTTCTATACGCTGCAGTCTTAAGTTAAAGGTCCACATATGTCCCTAATGCTCACCCCCTCGTATCTGAGAAAACCTATTTCGGAGTATCACAGGAGCATGAACTTAACAAGTTTGTTGCCAATGCTTGGCACTGAGACTATCAGAAGTGTGCTGAAGTGTTTGAGAAAGCCCACTTTAGACTTTGAACCTATTTCAGCCTAGAACCCAAACAAAAAGTGGAAGCAACTAAACAACCTTCATCGCCTCTCCCTCACCAGCCGACTTGCCCCAATGTTGTGCCTTGGCCTTGGGATCCGCAGTCGCAGGCGCGGCCTTACAGGTATGTAGGGGCAAAACGCAGAAGGGGTTTCGGGCATAGTCTGCCACAACTCAATGAGGTACATGATACTACTGAGTTACTACTGATGATATCCAAGCTTCTATATGATGTTTCAAAACCCGCCTAGAGGGCCCTTGCTGGCACACCCGACCTCAATATGCTGCAGTCTTAAGTTAAAGGTCCACATATGTCCCTGATGCTCACCCCCTCGTATCTGGGAAAACCTATTTCGGAATATCACAGGAGCATGAACTTAACAGGTTTGTTGCCAATGTTTGGGACTGAGACTATAAAAAGTGTGCTGACATGTTTGAGAAAGCCCCCGTGGTCATTGTCACCCATGACTTGTCTCCTTGGATACCGTCGACCCTAACCCCAAAAGCCAAGCCCTAAGCCCCGAAACCTTCAAGCTCAATCAAAACCCCAAAGCCCAAAAACCTTAAAGTCCAAGCTCTAAGCCCTCAAGTGCAACCCTGCATTCAAAGCAAACGTTCAACTAATAAGAAAATGTTGCCCCTACGCGGCTCTAAATTTGGGGGCTGGGGATGCCAAAGTCCCCTGGTTAATCCCCTCCCCCTGATATTAGGTCCTCACGGCGGAAATTGCACTAGGACCCTGAACACAAACTCTGAACTCCGAACCTCTAGCCTCTCTTCCCTAGGCCATAAGACTCGGAAACCATAACTCCAAACCCAGAACCCCCAAACTCTACAACCCTGCACTCTAACTCCGACCCCGGACATATAACCTCCAAACCTACGCGTCGAAAGTTTGATGTGAGCAGTAGTCTTAACTCCTAGTACCCCCCCTAACAACGTGATACGAACCCATCCGACTATGTCTTGTTCACGTTTAGGGTTTAGGGGTTCTGAAGATTAAGACTGTAGCAACCCCCTTTAAAGAACTGTGATAACCCTATAAATCCCTTTACGTCCCTACATTGCCCTGGGCCTATAGAACCCCTTGAACATCCTATACAAATCCATATCTATCCCTAAGCACCCTAAACCCCAAACCCTAAACCCCAAACCCTAAACCCTCAAGCCCATATAGACTCATTATTAGTTAGGGTCCCCGAATTTGCTTAAATCTAATTTGAAACTTCGAAATCAAAAAGACCCTCCAAACCTCAAGTAATGGTCATACACCCTGAACCCCTAAACCCAAACCCCGAAAAGCCGGAAGCCTTGGGTTTGGGATCCGCAGCTGCCTCAGCTTCTGTGAGCTTTCGGTTCTGTGCAATTTCTAGGGTCAAAACAATGGGCCCCCAGTATGGGCCCTTAACCCTCGGATCCCTATATACTTACTATATACCCTATATGTACCCTTAAGGGTCCCCTAGAATCCCCTAAAAAAGGCCTAAGGGCCCATATTAGGGGCCCATACTTCTACCCTTTGACAATTGGGTTCCAGAGGCCAAGAGTTAGGTGAGTTGAGGGTTTCGGCTCTGGAGCTTATTCAAGGTTGTAGAGAGTTTAGCAGATTGAAAGTCTGGTGTTCAAGCTTTGAGGTAGTTTCCCAAAATAAGGGGACCCAATATAGATAGTCCTGATTATAGGGACCCCTAAAATGGTACNNCCCCCAATTTTGGGAAACCCCCTTGAAGGCTTTTGAACGTCTAGGCTTGGGACCTACAATTCCCATGTGGCATGGCGGGAACGTCAGCGGCAGAGTCCAAGGTGTACATGTCTGGCCAGGGGTAGCTTTAAAGGGGGATACCGGGGTTCTATAGGGGGTATATGGGGGTGTATAGGGTTTAGGGTTCATTACACTTTCCCTTAATTAGAAAAGCGCCGACCCGACATAAAACCACTTCCGGGCTTCTGAGCTCTTTCCGGGGTTCCAACTGAACAGAGTGTGGAGCAGATCCACAGAGTTAAACAGTAACTCTACCAACCTCAACCTTCACCCAAATCTCCCTTTGAAAACGCCTGCTTGCCTAAACCGTAGCCGGAAGCAACATCTACTCCCGAACCCCCCGCAACCCCGGCTCCTACTATCTGACCTCCCAATCCTGAATTTATAGTCCCCCTTAAGTAGATAGGATATGGGGCATATGGGGATCTTATTATCATATACCCAACGCCATATTCTATCTACTCAAGGGGGACTATAACTATAGCATGCTCGAGCACTAGGCCCTCATGTAAAAGCCTGGCTCCATCGTGTTGTCCATCTTCTTTCTATGAAGTTTGAACTGACCCCTACAGCCCTAAGCAAACATTGTAAATATCACTTTCTTTCCCGTACAACCCTACATATCTTTGTAACCACTATTGAGACCCCAGCATCACCTCAACAGTCCATAAAACCTAAGCCCCATAATCCCATCTAAATGTGTGGCTTCCGTTTTCTCTTCCATTCCCTAGTTACGCAGGCCTCTACATCCTGTCACATGTACGTAGGCATGTCCGTGAATATATATGTGTGTATGTATACATAGATATATCTACACACGTGTGCTACCCCTACACGTCCCTATGTCATCCTATCGTCACTGTATATGCTCCTATGTAATACGTGTATGATCCTATAGAATCGCTGCAAAGCCCCTCTACAACCTAGATATGTATATACATACATCCCTGAACTCCTCTATGATCCCTCTTTTTACATCCCTTTGCAATCCCAATGCGCCCCAAATCCTAACCCCTGTTTCTCGGCCCTTAGCCTTCTAAACGCTAATCCCCTCAACCCCAAGACCTTCAACCTTCAACCCTCCAGCGCCTAGAACCTGAGCCCCTAACCCGTAAACCCCTAAACCCGAAAACCCCTCACCCCTTAACCCCCCAAAACCCTAAACCCCTTTTGAACCCTAAACCTCTAAACCCCTAAACCCCTAAACCCATAAACCCCTAAACTAACCCTAAACCTCTGAACCCTAAACCCCTAAGCTAACCCTAGACCCTAAACCCCTAAACTAACCCTAGACCCTAAACCCCTAAACTAACCCTAAACCCCTAATCCCCTAAACTAACCCTAAACCCCTAAACCCCTAATCCCTACCTGGGGCAGCGGCCTTGGCCTTGGGAGCCGGGACGGAGCCCGAGCTGGCAGCCGGAGGCGAGGCCGAGCCCTCGCTACCAGTTGGGGTTTAGGTTATAGGGTTTAGGGGTTATATATGGATAATGGAAAAGAAAATGGAAACCCTAGGTCCCTTTAAAGGGATATATAGAATTATATAGGGCTTCTATAGGCTTCTATAGGGGTTAAGGTTTAGGGGATAAGGTTTAGGGTTTAGGGTTTAGGGTTACATTAGGGCTATATTGGGGTTATATTAGGGTTATATTCGGAATATATAAGGGTTGTATTGGGGTTAGATGGGGATAATGGAAAGAAAATGGAAACCCTAGGTCGCTTTAAAGGGATTTAGGTTGTAGTATTGGGGTTATATTGGATCCCTTTGGGGTTATATTGGGATAATGGAAAATAAAATGGAGACTACAGGGATTATAGCGGTTATATAGGGATTATAAGGTATATGATGGGGTTGTATGGGGATAATGGGAAAGAAAATGGAAACTACTATACTGGGTTATATAGCATAAATCCCGGTGGGCCCGGGAAAGGTTTAGGGGTTGGGGTTTAGGGTTTGGGGTGTGGGTTTAGGGTTTAGAGCTTAAAGGTTATGATTTAAGGGTCTAGGGTTTAGGGGTTTAGGGGAGGGATTGCAGAGGGATGTGATGAGGGATAACGTGGGGCGTTTATCGGGTCGTATCGCATTCTATAGCGGTTACATAAAGGGTTCTGGGTACTTAAACTCCTGGGCTGTAGTTGCCCTAGACACAGAACTAATGAGCGTAGGGTTCTGGGCCAGAAGGACTCTAAAGCCCGAACCTTTTTCCGCAATTCCTCACACCAAGACCACGACCACAAAGCCTAAACCACAATCCACCCTGATGCGTAGCGCTGGCCCTAGACCCCTATGTGAAGAGACTGCTGCACGAAAATCCTAAAGTCCCTCGAAGGAACACAGAACCCTAAAGGCTCCATGTTAGTTTGTAGGACTACTTGCATAACTTACTTAGTTGACATACTCATGCTGCAAGTACGGACTATGGCCGTAAAAACTGTAGTGGGAGCTTGCAATGGGATTCACCTTCGCAACCCCCACGTAAAACCCTAAAGCCTGAACCCTACTAAACCCCTAAAACCCTAAACCCTGCTTGACCCTAAACCCTACTAAACCCTACTAGCTACTAAGCCGCCCTAAACCCTCGACAGGAAATCTGATGCCATGAGATCAGATCATAATAGCACTACCAACAGTAATAGCTAGTTACTAGCTAGTTGATAGCAACAGTGAAAGTAGTCATAGAAATATCGCTGACAGGACAGGAAATAAGTATGATAGTACTTCTCCTTGCAGTAGTAAGCCCTCAACCCCTAGCCTAAATCCTAAACCCTACACCCAGTAGACTTTAAATCTTGAATCCAGGGCCGTGACAGTGGCGCTCCCATACATCGTGGGCGGCGCACCGGAAGGCGCGCCGTGTTTGCCTCCCTTGGCCTTGGCCTTTGGCCTCAGCATTAGTAGGGTTCAGGGGTTTAGGGTTTAAGGGATTTTGGGGTTTTGGGGGCTTATTTTGGGGTTTTAGGGTTTAAGGGATTTGGGGGGTTTTAGAGAAAATTGCTATCATTACTATCATAGAGGTTTAGGGTTAGTTTAGGGGTTTATGGGTTTAGGGGTTTAGGGTTTAAGGGTGTTGGGGTTTTCGGGGTTTAGGATCTAGGGCTCAGGGAGAAAAACTGCTATCACTACTATCATCACTAGTGTTGCTATTGCTATTGCGATCACGATTACCAGTGTGTTACTACCATGGGCTTCGGGCTTGGGCTTAAGGTTAGGGGTCCAAAACGCTGATCACCGTCTGCGGCATTGAACTTGACACGTACGTTGTGAGGAGATGTTGATCGCAGTAGATGCTGTGAAGGGGTGTAGGCACAAGCCTGGTTATATCCTCGAGTGCCTTCCTACCTATATGGACACGATCCACCCGCACTCAGCATCGTTTCCAAACATACTTTGTAGGTAGTATTTTGCAGATTCTGGACCTCTTCCGTGGGATCGGCTTCAGGAGCCACTCTGTCAGTGGCCTCATTCTGGCACTCGGTGGGTTTCCCGGACCTCTTACCCTTGCAGGCTACAAGCATCGCTTCCCACTCAAACCCTACCAACCCCTATCTACCGACCCTATCCAATGAAATCCCTATACCCTCCCACTACAATCATGGCAGTTCCGAGATTGGCGCCAAAACCCTAAACCCTCAAGCTTAAATCCTGGCTCTGAGAGGTGAGTGGGAGGGTTCAGGGTTTAGGGCTTAGGGGTTAGGGCTTAGGGTTTAGGGTTTAGGGCTTAGGGCTTAGGGTTTAGGGCTTAGGGTTTAGGGAGTATATCTGGGAAGCTTCTTCCGGGAATCCACTGGCCGCAGAATCAAGAGGGCAGCTCTTTCGGCAGAATCTCATAAAGCATTGTACATAGACCCAAGAATACAGTGCCTCTATGGTTGGGGACATTAATATCTGGCTCAAATGTGTAATTCTTGCCAACAATGAAACCGCCCACCCCCTTATTGATAAATATTCCCCACATTCAGCAGGCCCCTGCATACCCCTTCAGATTTTGAGCTCTAAACCTTGAACCTCACCTCTACATCCTAAGCCCACCCGGAGGTATAACCCTAAACCCTAAGCCCTAAGCCCTAACCAAATTGGATCCAGCGGCTTAGGCAGGGAGCGGACGAAGGATTCCGGCGGCGTTTCCGCTGTTTCCTCGAAAAGCTAGGGTACCGGGTTGCTTGGGGTTTAGGGTTTAGGGATTAGGTTTTAGGGTTTGGGGCTATAGTAGTTTCCATTTTCCTTTCCATTATCCCAATATTACCCCAATGCACTCAAGTAGTTTCCATTTTCTTCTCCATTATCCCCATACTACCCCAATGTACTAAAGTAGTTTCCATTTTCTTTTCCATTATCCCGATATTACCCCAACGTACTAAAGTAGTTTCCATTTTCTTTTCCATTCTCCCAATATTACCCCAATGTACTAAAGTAGTTTCCATTTTCTTTTCCATTATCCCCATATTTCCCCAATGTACTAAAGTAGTCTCTATTTTCTTTTCCATTATCCCCGTATAACCAAGGTATTGGGTTGCTTTGGGTTTAGGGATCCCTTGGACCTTTTCTGGGTCTGCCCCAGCGAACGGGGAAAACGGGCTTAGGATAGTTAAGGGTTTAGGGTCCGGTTGTTTCTTCAGGGCTTAGGGTTGGACGGTGGGTGCAGGGTTTAGGGTCTTTTTTGGGGGGTGCTTAGGGTTGCGGGCTTATTGGAGAAGTTCCTAGGGACCCTCCAAATGCAGGGATGGAAAAGAAAGGAGAGAGTGGAAACGACCATGTGACCCTATCCTTTCGGAAACATATGGCTTCCACTTTAAGCGCTTAACATCCTAAACCCTTTTCTCTCTCTCTCTCACGTGCTCAGGCGGACCTGTCAGACGCTTCTTTCTGACATCCTAAACCCTTAAACCCTAAAATCTGGTAGTTCCCAGGGGCCCACATAAGACAGACCCCTCAAGAAGGACTCCTTCAGGCTTAGCGGCCCTTAGAACTATAGGGGTTTAGGGTTTACGGGTTATATTAGGGCCGCAGCAGCCTGGAAGGGCTTTGTCTGTAGTCTCCTTAGACCTATAATACAAATACTATTGCTAATAATTCCCTAGGGTTATACTATGATATTAGTTAGAAAACAAATCCTGACGAGACTACAGTTTTGCACGCAGGGCCAACAACCTTAAGACTAAACCAATACATTCGCCCAGTCTCCCGCAGGGGTCTCGGAGGACTGGCCTCCACCGTAGCCTTCATCGCCTGAAAGAAGGCCTGGGCCGGGTACGAGGGGTTCAGGCGTGGGCCTTGGGATCCTTAAGTAAATAGAATATGGCTTTGGGTGTATTATAATAAGACCCCCATATACCCCATGTTCTATCTACTTAAGGGGGACTACAGCGTTGTAAGCTAGGTTGCGCAAAATTTCTTCACATGGGTAGCTCCCAAAATTAGGGTCCCATTTTGGTACCCCTAGATTTGAGGTGCTGTAATACAATCTATAACCAAAAGGGGCACACAATTTTGGGAACAACCCACATGATCTGGAGAGCGTCTTTAACTGAAGGCTCCCCGAAACAGGTGCCCCGCCTTGGGCATCCAGAGCATGGGGGCAAAATTATGTTAGGGTCTATTTTGGTACCCCACATATTTGGAAAACTCCAATCTTCTCACCTCTCACCCCTGGCCCAAGAGCACGGCACTGTAGATTAAATAATTTGAATTATTGTAGCCTAGATTTTATGGTATTTAATGTCAGTCAGGATTCTATGGGAGTTCTCATTGGCATGTTAGTTCAGGCTTCTACCTTGAACACCTTGAATCATTGAAGACATCACACAATGCAGGTGTTCATTCCACTGTTAATTTTCTCTTCCTACACCCTGGAACCCTAAACCCTAAACCTTAACCGCATCGGGCTTTAGGTTGCCTGCTCAGATTCTGCGGTTTGATCTGCACGTTATGACAGCAGCTGAGACAGCTTCCAAGACTGTGGAGAGGGAGCGAAGAGGGGGTTCGGGGTCTGTATAATGTATACCCATGATTAATAAACCCCCTCTGTTTAAGGACCTAAATATAAGGATCCCTGTTATAATCCCTATTATGGGGAAGGGGTTTATTAATCATGGGTTTGGGTTATACTCCTCGGTTGGCACACTTATCGATGTGCCCTGTGGAAAGGTCATGCGAGAATTCTCTGCGCCGCTTACATCTGTTGAGGGGGTTGGGATCGAAATTTCTTTTGAGAAGTCACATGAGCTATAATCAACACTCCTTAAAGGAGCATAGAGGATTATACAGGGCTACTGTAAGGGTTATTAAGGAGATACTTGGAGTTCAGACAATGGCTCACATAAGCACAGAAGAAGCACGAGACCTGAGGCCCTGCACCCCACACCCAGAACCCGAAAACCCTTACAGCCCAAAATCCTAATCCCCACCCAAACCTCTGGGACACCATAGAAACCTAAAATGACACCTGAATAGTCCTCACACAACTCCCCGCGTTGTTCTCTCTGGGGCCCTAAGCCCTAAATCCTACAAACCTCACCCCTACGCCCGGAACCCTAAACCCTACAACCCTCACCCCTACGCCCGGAACCCTAAACCCTTCTGAACCCTAAACCCTAAACCCTCACCCCTAAACGCCAAACCCAAAAAACCTAATCCCTAAACTCATTGTAGTATTTTGAAATCCCCCACCTTTAGTCCTAAACCCCTAATCACAGAAACAAGATCCAAACCCTTAAGCCCTAAACCCTAAGCTCACAGCCTAAAGCCCTATAGCACTAAACCCCACAGGTACTACAGGGGCCTAAATAGTTACCCATATGATTTCAGGTCCATTCCAGGTACCATAGATCATAATGGTATAAGGAACTACGTGGGACTCAGGACCCCAATTAAGGGTTAACCCTTAGGTACCTATAATGGGAATATAAGGGAATCCCAAAGGGTTAAGGGTCAAGGTCCAAGCTAAGTCCCAAGGAGGGAATATGGAACCATAATATTGGTAATTATTCAGGCACCTATATTATAGGATCCGAAAGCTGCATCCAGGGGCCGGCTTGCCAGTCGTAACCACCTGGGGCGGGACGCAGAAGAAAGTTTAAACTAAAAGAAAGTGTAAACTATGTAGATGAGCCATAGTCTAAACTCCTTAAAGGAGGTTGTAGAGGGAATTATATTGGGGAGTAATTAGGAGTTTAGGCTATAGCTGATATATCCACTTTGTACCCTATAAAGCCGTACTGTTCTTGTTAAGGGCCCATAGCTAGGATTAGAACCCAGGAAACAAGTTAGGAACCCTTATGTCTTAAGGGCCCCTCATAAAGATAAGAGATCCTCAACCCTACTACAGTGTGTGGGTCATGGAATCTAGGTACCACAAAGCCCTACCCTAAACCCTAAACCCTAAACCCATATTGCAAGGTTTGATCAATTCCCGCCTCTAAATCTCCTGGGTATTCGAGAATGGCCTCGCCCAACAGGCACCCAACCACTTCCTTAGTCGGCTCTTAACTGGGTTGCTGTTAAGGAACTTAAATTAAGTTACCATAATGGGTATATATATATAGTAAATTATAGGGTTTCCCCAATATAGTAACTTAATTTAAGTTCCTTAACAACAACCCAGCTTAA
>CAJNIZ010003780.1:216935-254398 GCA_905231905.1 Symbiodinium pilosum | reverse complement strand
CTAAACTTCAAACCCTAAACCCTACATATTGTGATTATTCTTCTTATCAATATAATTTTCTGCTGGTGGTAGTAGTAGTAGTAGTAGTAGTAGTAGTAGTAGTAGTAGTAGGAGGAGTAGGAGTAGTAGTAGTAGCAGTAGTAGCAGCAGCAGCAGCAGTAGTAGTAGTAGTAGTAATAGTAGGAGGAGTAATAGGAGTGGGAGGTCCGCGTTGCATAAGTGGCACCAGGGTTTTCCGCATGGGAAGGCCTGCAAATGCCGTCCCTGCCAGGACTGTTGAAGATGGTAGTGTTACAGTTGGGGGGGGGCGGTCATTTTCATTTTTACGGCAGACGTTTCGCCTCAAGCTGGCGTCCGCGCCATGGGGCATGGCCGAGGGTTGCAGAACCACAAATGCCGCCTGTGTGGCGAACCTTGGATTCATGGGGGGAGCAAAAAATTCAAATCAGAACTCCTCACAACCTTGGACGAATAGGGCGAACCTTGGAGTAATGGGGCAAGTAGAATAGAACTTAAATCAGAAGTCCTCACCTCCTTGGACGAACAGGGCGTGCCTTGGAATAAAGGGGCGACTCTTAGACTAGTGGAGCGCCGACTTCAATCAGTCCTCCTGAAAACCTCGTCGAATTCAGAAACATAAACGAAACGCCCCAAGCTATGTGTTGTGAATTCGGCACAACCACTGTAGCGTTGACATGTAATCGTCCCTCGACATGCGGTTTCAGCAGCGACGTTAAACAGCGCAGCTCCCCCCAACTTGTTTGCAAGCTCTACTAAACGCATTGTAAAATGCGCGCCAGTGAAGAAAACGTGGTGTCACTTATGCCTACCACTAGTAGCAGTAGTAGTCGTCGTAGTAGCAGTAGTTGTTGTGACATAGTAGTACCTTGTGGTGGTGGTGCTAGTAGTCGTCGTAGTAGTAGCAGTAGTAGTAGCAGTAGTAGTAGTAGTAGGAGGAGGAGGAGGAGGAGCAGGAGTAGCAGCAAAAGTAGTCATCCAGTCATCGTAAGCACGCGACATTGTCAAAAATCAGACTGCATCGTAGTACTAAGCTGAGCAAACCACTTTTCAAGCCCAGAGAGATTCACATGATAAAGCAGAAACGGATAGAACATTGCGGCATTATTCAGGTCAAAAGAGACATGCTGGCAAATCATATCAACAAACAGCGCCGTGGAGTGCTTTCCGGTTCAATCCCGAACCACGACCGATAGCTTGCCGTGTTTTGGGGCATGTGGCATGAATGATGTTCCAGCTCAAAGTCTGTTGCTGGGGCCTGTTCTTGCTGGGCATGTGTTTGTCCAGGAAGCTGATCTCTTGCTTGCAGAGTCGCAGTTGCCAACGGGCCGGGCCCATGAAGATGTCGCGCTTCGGCTTTCCAATGTCTGCTGGCAAGCTGGACGTCCGCTCATTCCTGCAGGATGGTGGGCGGATTGAAGCCCGTCTCGAGGATTGCACGAAAGCCCCGTCACCTTGTTCTCAATTTTGGCTTTGGTCCTTCCTGCTGCCTGTAGGGACTGGGAACCTTTACGAGCGCAACTGAACTCCACACCTACGCCCTAAACCCTAAGCCTCGGCCCTGGACCCGACGCACTTGTGCTCTCCACATCAGGATCTGACCAGGCTCTATAAAACAAGATATATTTTCGTAGTTTCCTAGAGTGCCCATAGTATATGCCTGTGGGATCCTGTGGGCCAAGGGGGTTCCCGTATGGCCAATTGCGGCGCTTGTGCGGCTAGCTGATGTACTTGCGTAGTTTACTTGCTCAGGCAAACGATACGTCTCCGCCAAAGAAGACATTAGGCACAGTTCTTCGACGATGGAGGTAGACGTCGAACACTCGGCCTGCAAATGCTAGTGGCTACAACGAGGTGCAAGCCGAACAGTTTTTTCGGGAAGAGCCCCGCCATGTGCGACGGCCACGGTGGACGCAGTTGCGACATTCATGGCACAGGCCTGAACTTGTGCGCCTGGTTCCGGCACAAATGTCACTGATGGACCAGCGTGTATGTCGACCGCGTGGTTGCATCATCGTCATATGTCAGCCGCTCGCGCTTGCCTAGGACGGCTATCGGCATGCTGTCAGCCATAGCTTGCATGGCCGAATGTGGTTTAGCACCTTGCTTGCGATCTGAAGCCTGACAATTTCTTGGCCAGTGCCGCAAACGACATTTATGTCATTGGTGGATGGATTGACGCCGCTTTCATGCCAAGACTTTCGCCGCCCAGATAGCACAGTCAGCTTGAGAGGGGATGTCGTTAGCTTGGGGGTCATGTTGCGCGTCATGTTCAGGGAGCACAATTGCGGCCTTGAAGAGTCTTCCGCCACTGTGTGCCACGAGCTTCCTTCCCAGCGGGCCTCCCCTGCATGTTTGCTTGGAGCTTCTTCGAGTTTTGTCGTGATCGTGGACGCCGATTATCACTTGCTGAAAGTTCGCTCGCTGTTGAGATTGTGTTTTTCGTATCGATCCGTTTTAGGCAGCTGTATCCTGATGAACGGCACTGTGCGCGCCAATCATGAAGCTCCAGTCCTAATGTCCAGCTCTTTTTTATCGGGGTGGTTGGCCTTGGGGGTTGTGTTTTAGGGAAGTGTTGGTAGAAATACTCTAGTAATCTTGTGTTGGCTTCTTAGAATACGGGGGCAACACTTCAAAAAGAGCCGGCTACGCTTGAAGCTCCAGATTCGTTAGTCAGGGAAGTGTTTTTCTTGGATTGCTCTGCGGGTGTCATTTTTCTGTAATTATCTTTATCATTCACGGGCTTGGTTTGTGAGCCTCCGCCGTGCAGCTTTTCTCTCCTCCCGAATTTTACGGGCAAGGCCTGCATGCGTTCCATGTAGTCTTTGAGTCTTTGCTTCCGCGTTGTTGCATGTTGCTTGGACAAGACAACTAGGCAACTAGGCGCAAACATGTGTCCCGGCGCTAAAGCACACACAGAAGCCTCTTGATTTTGTCTTTGTCTCCAAACAAGCCGCTGCCAACAAAGCACTGAAGCCACATTGAGTGATGACTTGTTGCAAGCCGATACGTGGAAGACGGTTTACGAAAAAACGGTTTACGGGGCAACGGCTTGTCATGATTGTTGGGTGCCAATCCAGTACACAAGGTTTCCTGTCAAGCTGCCAGTCATCCCTCCGTTCCTGGTGTCCTTAGAGAGGCCTGAGTACTCACACTCAACAGGAAGCAGAAACCAATTACAAAATCATCCTTAGACCTTTGCCGTTGTGGTGCCCAGCCGTCCGCCCTGTGCAGATGGGCGTTGAAGCATGCGTCATGGACTTCATTGAGGCTCTCTGGGTCAAGTGCGCCTCTGATAGATACACGGAGCTTCTGTTTGCTTGAAATGTCTCACATGCCTCGGTTATGGCGTTGAGGCCGTAGGTTCGAGCCCTACATCTGCATTTGCCAGAGCTTGTTTTCCCGGAATTTACACAAGAGCAACAGCCATGCGCCGCTTGTAATCCGCATGTTTGATTCGGAACCTGAATAGGTGGTAGGGATCTTCGATCATATGTGCAAGGTAAATGTAAGGAATACATTCTCCTGATGAACTCATCAGGAGGAACCTGTTTTAATCCCGTCTTGCTGGGCTGGGTACTTCGATCTTTCAAACTAAACGTTTCAGGATCTGTGGCATGCGGACCCAGATGCGATCTGTAGTTTTCAGAAACTTCCAGATTAATTGTCAGGCACAAAGGCGGGGCATTCCCGCTCCAACGACGCTGGGAGCTTGGCTTCAAAGCTCGGAGGTCCACACGATCAAGATGTGGATTTTGGCTAGAGTTCAGGGCGGGGATCACAGCTTTTACATTGGATACAAGGTGCTACAAAAAGTTATTACTCACATTTCACGGTAACAATGGGGAGGACGAGCTGTAGGTCAGATGCTTGCGTAAATTCCACTTAGAACTACTCCTAAACCTTCAAGAAGGTCCATGGGTCCGGAGGGTGGCTTCTGAAAAAGCTCTGCAAAAATAGACAGCCTCAAGATGTAATGCAGCATGAAGCTCTTACAAACGACGGTTGTTTTGGCCGTGGTACCAACCCAAGCTGGACGCGTGTTTGGTTTGCTTAGCAGGACTGGACAGAAAAGGCTTCCTTGTTTCAGTTCTCGCAGTGCCTAGGCATCGTGCCAGCATACGCCCGTGGCATCAGCAGGACGGCGTTGGAGGCTAACGTCTGACAAGCCTGGAGGCAAGACAGGTGCTCCCGCTCACGTCTTCAGGCTTTCGGGACACTTGGCAGCGGTACGTTGACGGGCTCTTGGCTGCAGCCTTATTGGCGTTTTGCGTGCCAGAAAAATGCACCGCCCTCTTGAAGCGACGCGCGCCTTTGGATAAGATGGTTCGGCATACGTCATACACAAGCTTCCTGCGCACGCTGAGGCTGTCTCTACAGAGCCTAAGCCCTGGCACTGCTGAAGCTTGTGAACTGGGAACATCGAGGAGTGCCTTCAGCCATTTCAGTGTGAGTGTCAATGGTGTATGTAGGCTGACCTCAATTACCAAGATATGCAGCGCTTAGCGCACTTTACTTATAACCGCCTTCGAGTGGGCACGAAGCCTGCAATAAATTCTGGCTGGCTCACAGTACGAAACCTATTTAACTGGGCGAATGCGGCCGGTTTTGCTTGCAACACTGGATCACAGAAGGCGATACTTAGTATCTGTAATTTGGAAATCAGAATGGCTTCATGAACAGGAAGAAAGCCATCCTTCTGAATGAAGCTGAAAGCTGAGGCTAGCAGAGGCCATCATGTCTGAAGCTTGGGCCCCAGAGTACTAGCAGCAAGGAAAGTTGGAGTTGTCGGGGTTACGGTTCCGGGTTTACAGGGCGTTTATGTAAGGGATTGCTCCAATTCATTCCAACACAGGTCTGTCCTTTCTTCTGATTGAGTGAGGGTTCTGGGTGGAAGGGGACGGGGGATCCAGGGAGCAGCTTGAAGACTTGAGATGTTTAACATGGACACTTTTGGGACTGGTTGGGAGTGTTCCGTGGCTTCATGTTGTGTCTTCGGGTGCTTTTTGAGAGAGATCATGTTATCTCTACTGAGCCATGCCATCGTGCAGCAGGTAAGTAGTGAAGAGGGATAGTTTTTACGCATGTCTCGAAGTTCTTGGAACTAAGTCTGCTTACACATGGGTAGGGGCTGCAGAAGCAACACGCCAACCCCTGCCAGGTTGCCCGTTCGCCCTAGAGATTCTTGACCATTTTTGCGGCTTCGTTGATTCATGGCTCCCTATCCAGCCGAAGGAAGTTACACTACTCTCAGTGCCCTGCACTGATGGCAGGGGTTTGGCAGGAGCTGTGAGAATCTTGCAAACTCTCGCCCCCGAACTCATGCCGATGTGCCGTTTGGGCAGTTTGTGAGGTCACTGGCCTGATGCTTACATACCAGCATGTCGTGGCCCTGGTCATCAGCCATCGGCCAGAGGTTCCTTGACTTTACGTTATCCTTGCTGCAGAGGCGCTGCAGCCTGAAAGCCCAGCGCAGTTTCTGCTCTGCGCTACTGCCTCGGCACCTCTGTCAAGTCAGGCAGCTAAGCACTGTCCCCTGCCTGATGGTGATGAAGATGATTGTGATGGTGATGCTGATGGTGGCGAGGGCCCCCAGTTGCAGATACATACATATCACCCAAATATGCAAACGCACACACACAATATGCGCAAGCTGTGCAAGCCTGGCTGCCAAGGGCCTACCCACTGGAGCACAGGCGACTCAGCTGCTGGAGCGGCTTCCTCCAAGTGCCGCAGCAGCACTTAATGTTGGACCGCCTTTATACGAAAGACCCGGTTTCATAACTTTTGGGTGAAATTATTCAGGATCTAGTATTCTTCGAGGGGCCTGGAACAATTACATTTTTGGCACCCAAAATATTAAGAATAGCAAAATGTCTTACCAAACTTAAGTTTGCTTCGGCAAAGAAAAGCACAGCAGAAACAGCTTGCGGGTGCTCTCTGAGACTACTTCTCTGTCAGACCAGCTGTACCTAAAAGGCGAGATATTGGAGAATCCGAAATCCGTAAACTCAGAGACGGGAGGACACAGGCCAGCCTGCCAAGCTTGAACCTTTCTTCCAAGCCATGTAGGGCACCGCGCACCGTGCAGATGCCCAAGCCTGAATTCTACCTCTAGATCAAAAGGGCTTGGCCTTCACCTGCGGGATATCTCTGCCTGGATCACCCGCTCTGCAATAGGATGTGTCTTCATGCGGTTCTGTGTTAATAACCTTTTCTGTCCAAGAAGAGTATTTTTGGCTTCTTTTGCTACTGCTGCTCCTGCGGCCACGTCTACTGCCACAGCCATGGCTTCGGCTGCACTCTGCTAGCTGCCTGCTAGCCGCCTGCTAGCCGCCTGCTAGTTTCTACATTGAACCAAGGTCCCCAGCCTGATGAAGAGAGTCCGGAGGTGCCATCCTAGTCTGGATAGACAGAGTTATCTGGAAGAAGTTCGCTCAATGGGCCATTGAAGAAGGGCCTTAAGTATTGGGGATCTATGCACAGCACACGCTCGTGTCCTGTTTAGCCGCAGAATTGTTTTAGTTTCCTTTGTCCAGGTAACCTTGCTGGTGGCAATGCCAAATCCAGGCACGAACCTGCGCCGGAAGCCAAATCATCGCAAATACCACTTAAGCTGCTGTTTGCCAGTAACCTGCTAGAACAGCTCGATCTTGATGTTCGGACTCCATACGCAGTGACCCCAAATTTTGAGATGCATGCGGGAGGTGGGCGCAGAAAAGTCCTGGCAGCTTGCACTTCAGAATGATTTCAGTGAGGCCCCGATAAGAGAGATCCCAACGTGTTGGCTGTGCGTTGGACCCTAGATGGCCACCTGACAGCCTCCAAGGCTTCGATTTCGCCAATGACAAGGCAACTCTGAGTCCGGCTCTTGGAATGAAGCTGTCAGCCGTTGCCCTTTTAGCTGGCAGCTTACATCTCCTTTAATTCACGAAGGCATGTCTTCAACTGTTTCTTGTAGTTGCCATGAGTCCAAGGCCGAATTGCACTTGAAAAGGGATCCTTCTCCAGATCTGTGTAAGAAGATGGATAGTGGTGTCCCTTGCGGTCAGGTACGGGCTAATGCAGCAGAGTGTAGGAGTTCCTAACGCCAGGATCCCTACCTGCAAATCTAACAGATTTTGTTGGCGTTTGCGGAACAGGTAAGGATGCGCTGCTCAAGCATGCCTGGCACTGAGCCATCACAGCCATGACTTACCGATGCGGACGGGGAGCGCAGGAGTTTACGCAGGGAATAGTTGTGGGGATGATACGGAGACTATATGGGCAAGGTCACAGGAGTTTCGCCGCCCCCCTCTCCCTTAAGCACTAATCACATTAAGAAACCTTTGGACCTGCCACCTGGAGGGCACATCAGAAATGCAGCAATCGAACCTGACCTCAATGAAGGTATCACTACTTCGGAATATTAGGTTCATGGGCGAACGAGGAGGACGCCTGAAAATTCAGTCGATTTTAGCATTCTGGGTTTATTATTGGCTTCGTGAATGCACGCGCTTGAAGTTGTTTCAAGAGGCCACTTGAAGGAAGGTCATTATCTTTCAGTTTGATTGACTGAGCACGACTAAAAAATGAATTAGATCATTGACGAGGGAGCATCATGAGGAGAGAAGGAGCCTTGGCCAACGATAGGACTGCAGAATGCTTTACATGAATTGCGTGTGAGACGTAGCTGCTTCAGCAAAGCGGTTATCTGCCTCTGGACTTTTCCTGTGGGTAGTATGGGTGGTGGTAGTAGTAGTAGTAGTAGTAGTAGCAGCAGCAGCAGCAGTAGGAGTAGTAGTAGTCGTCGTCGTCGTCTCTCTTCTAATTGTGTTTACTTTGTTTACTTATCAACGATTGTTGCTGATGAGGTTGAGTGGACTAAATGGAGTGAAGCGAGAAGTGTGAAATAGATGACCCTGCCTCTGCTTCAAGCCATCTGCCCTTAGTGAATCAATGAGTGAAGGAGGTCAACGTGAGGAGAAAGTCTGTGAACCATATGGGAGATGTACAGGACGATCTCTTCTTTTGAGAAGACAGATGTCCGCGTGCGCAACAGCAAATATGTATCTTGCGAGGTCTCTGCGCTGAACCCGCTTCTGGATAAGATGGCGCAAGGCTGGGGCAAGAGAAGGGCAGACGTCTCAGAGCCTCGACTGCTCTAGGCTGGATGCAGTTCGCATACTTTGCATGCAGGCGAGTCCGTGAAGATCGTTTGGACCTCGGGAAATGGCTGAATGCCAAAAGCTGAAAGGAGAAGACTCCGGAGCCTGTTTGAAATGAGGTCATCGTAACGGCAAATCCAGACCAGGCGGGAATGGCTTGAAAAGACACATGCTCAGGTCTGTCGCTGAAGCTGAGAATCCCTCTGAAGTGAAATGCTTTCGGGTCCTGATGCACATCACTCTTGCAGTTTGAAGTTAAAATGAGCAAACACAGCTATACAAGTCATGAAACACCATGCAAGAGAGACTGCAGGCGGCCTACCTCTCCCGGCTGGTTGCCGGGCATGACCGGGCCCCAACCTCAGTATTTCGAACTGCTGGCAGAAGTCCAGGTACCAGCCCGTGAGTTTGGCTGGCGGCAGCTGACGAAGCCGCGAGTTACTGCAGTTTAGCGTTGTTGTATGTTTTCCACATCCCAGAGAACCGCCTGAGGAAACTTGTTGCCGCAGCAGTTGCGCAAACAAGCAAAAATGTGTCTAATGCGTCATCTTTCGCAATCTCTCGCATCCATATCAGAGTAGGACTGAGGTTCGCCTGATTTGGCGTCGCTTCGCCCTCTTCAACGCAGACGAGCTCGCCTTATTCTACGCCGGAAGGCTGTCAGTGCAAGTGCCGGCTTGAAACTGGGGGCAGGGGCAAGAGGTTTTCTGCAACGGATGCCTGGAAGCCTACCAAACCCCATTTGCAAACCCTGCTGTTGTTGCATCGCATGATGACAAGTCCAGATGTCATAAGGAGCGCCAAGGCCTTTTCGACCAGTTGAATAGAGCTCACAAATTTACCGACACCCTTAGCTGCGGCTGCGTTTCCCGGATGTAGCATCTTCCGCAAGCCCTTGCAGGCAAGCCTTATGCAGTCAGCAATGTCTGGACCTTACCGTTCAAGTTGCTATGCTGTGTCCATGCTTCTGCAAGGGCGCCAAACGATGGGCCGAGGGTCGGGGCCCTGTGACCTCCTGTGGCCTGTGACTGAAGGGCCGTTGCGGAAGACATCTTCCCGTCCGTAACATGTAGCCTACTGAGTGCAACATGCAGGTGCCGCATGGAATCTGGCTGGAGTTTCCAAGCTTGCCAGTGCACCCTTCTGTCCCTTTGGAATTCCGGAGCGAATGGGTAGGTACTTCAAGGCTTGGTATCCCAAATGCACCATGGTACCTTTGTAGGCCATCCCTAACACTGACGCAGTCCTAAAGGTTTTTCAGTGTCCAAAGTTGTAAGTGCATAGCTATGGCTATGATGATGTCCGAAGTGTCTATGGATGATGCTCCACAGAGCGGGGCTTCAGTGGCCTTGGTCTTTGCTTTCACTTGCTTCTGGGCGGATTCTTGCCTTATTTGCCTTGGGCTGAACTTCATCCCCGGACTGGTGACAATGCTGAGCCTGGCATGTCTCATAGTCGTGTGCCGCATCGTGGTGCCTGCGAATCACAGCGAAGAAGATGAAGAGCAACCCGCAAATCTTCCTCGCAAGCAGGTTTGGGCCTCAGTGAACCTCGCCAGCCTGAATGCGAGCCCTCCGGACTTTCACCTCGTCCAGTTCCATCGACCTGCCGGTAGTTCCGAACAGCTTATGAAAACAGTGCTCTGGCAAGTATCGGTGCCTTCAGCAAAGGCACCATGCGAACAGCTGACCTGCAGCTGCTGTATGGATGATTTCAGACCTACGGATCCTTTGGCACTGTTACCGTGCGGACACGTCTTCCACGAGGAGTGTGTGATGAAGTGGTTCCTTACCGACGCGTCCGCGGGTGCATGCACAATGTGCCGAGCGCGGGTCTTGCATCATGTCAGCCAAGCAGCCAAGCAGCCAGGCCTCCATGAGAAGAACGTGAGTAGCAACGTGCATGCAAGCAATGCAGGCACTTGGCGGAGCGGGCGTACTTGATCGGCTCTGACATGCCTGACTTCCTGGGTAGGAAAAAAGAATGAGCAGAATGGTGGGAACTTGTGCGCATAAGATCTCATGAGGTGGCTTGTCTTGTCTACGCAGTGAGGCCTCACAGGTCTGCACAAGTTCTACAAGAGCATTTTTGAAATGTTTTGGAGCTTCAGGACGCCCCACCAGTGAGCTATGCGTTCAATACATTTCAATACCACCATATCCTGAAGCTCTTGATGCAAGTTAGGCACCCGCAAAACCTAGACACCCAGAAACTGAAAGCTGCGGTCTCATGGAAGCGGTCGCCAACTAAGTCATTCTCAGCTGGCATGCCAACTCAGCGGCCTAGGAGATCCCCGCCCAAGAGCGACCTTCAAATGAATGGGAAAAGTAGGAGGGGTGTCAGCAGAATGGGCTTCAATGAATCCAGGGTTCTTCGGGCCCGTCTCGGGCCTTATTCAAGGGCTGGGATGGCACTGCCATATTCTTGGTTACACCGGAAACCCATTCCGGGCGCGAAGCATGCCGGGTTCTGGCGCTCATTGTGGTCAGCATGCGGTTTGTAATCCCGTTACCGACTTTCACATTTTGATTCCCCACCGAAAAGGGTCGGGGAAGCTTTCTGCAGCTGCAATTCTCAGGCCCCAGAGGCCCTGGCAGGACTCAGGAACATGGATAGCACCTCATGCCAGGGTAGGAGGACACTGGCGAAAGACACAGCTGCTTTATGCTGATGATGGCAGCTAGCGGGCATTGCCATATCATGGCGTCACCAGATGTAGCCATGTGCGGGACCGAATCTTTGGAAGAGGCAACTTGTCTAGGCTGGTCATGAGATTTAGGATTGTCTATGGTTGGTGTTGCCTGGTAGACGCAGCCCTCATCCGATACCAAACAAGACGTGTTGGGACAGTCAATTCTGCTGCACCTTGTTAAATTAGGTCTTGGACAGAAGTTCTATTGAAGAATGTTTGTGTTTCCGGGCACGTGGAGTAGCCCAAAATGCTCAAGTACTGAGCGCGCGGCTCCTGTTCCTGAGCCCTCAGGGTCTGTCTTGCTTCATTCCAATATTTTTGTCGACCACACTGTTCAGTGAAAGCATGCCAGTGTGTCGTAGGACTTGATGCTCAGTTGTTGGCCGGTCGTGCCACACAAGCTTCAAGATAGCAGGTCCTTTGCGTGAATTTTCGTAGCCTCAGGAAGTTGCTCACAGTGGAGAGGACGAAGAACGTTGAGCCGATTGTTGTTCAGAAGCTGGTAATCTCTTCGCCAATGTCAAAAAATGCGTGCAGAGTAGCCCATGTATACCGTTATGTTTCAGTCCGTGGGTGATACTATACGGGCTTCCAGAAGCGACATCACAAATTGACATCGTGATAATGATTGACTGTTGAACTTCAGTTCCTCACCATTCATATGAGGTTTCAGGGAGGTCCGTTCAAGAAACGGGGCCAGTCTGCAACAAAGACGCTGCCCTCTCAAATTTGGGGGGAGCTATCCGGCAACTGGACTGCAGCATTGAGAAAAGTATGTGAGTGACATGCCGCGCAGTGCAGACTGGAACGCTTCAGGAAAGTCTGGAACAAAGAGTGTTGATCATGGCTTTGGCCATGGCATAGATATGCGCTGCATTGCAGGTTCAAGGCCCTGTTGCTTGTGGGCTGTCAGTGTGCTTGTCCGCAAGGTTGGTGCAACTAGCTTGAAGGAAAATGCGCTGCCCTTCGCAAGCCACGCGTGGACTGGATGTGCTGCAGCCTTTGGCTTGCAGAAGATTGGCTGCCAGGAGATTACTCTCTGGCTCTAGTGAAGAGCATGAGAGGACCTTGTCTGACGTCAACAATCCGCAAGTGGCACGCATCGTGTTGAATAGATTGCCAATTAGCAAACGAAGCAAAGTAAGTTCCACTGCGCCACTTGAACTAGAGTAGAGCAGACGTGACCAGGGAGTCTGCTTCGACGCGCCCAGGGCTTGGCTTCCAGATGGCGGATTCAGAAAGGACTCCTTGTCCAAATTGGGGTGGTTAAGCCAGGTTAAGATAAGGAGGTATCTAGGGCCTCTAGGGGCCTTGAAGTTGGCATCTTCCCGGAAAGGAGAATTGCAACGGGTCTACTTTGCTGTCTCACGTGTGGCTGGATCATTTGCTGCATCATCATCCTGACCATCAACTTGGCCATGCCGGGGCTCCCTTTTTTGCAAGAGCTCTTGGTGACAATGATGCTCGGGAGTTTCTTCTTAAACCTTTTCGAGGAATGCTTTCTTTGCGTCTGGACTCCTATTCTCCTAGACCTAGACAGACCAGAGAAATTCTTGAAAGTCGTCTCCTAAGCAGCTGAGGATTAGTTTGACTTGCTTCCTGTGCTTGTCAGCTCGCATGCTCACCCTGAGCGCCTCCGAGCCAGACTTGCCAGAGTTTGGCAGCTTCAGACCTCGAAGGCAAGTGTGGTCTTCCATGAAGTTCTCCACTACAAACATGCCTCCGCCGCAGTTCCACCTTATTCAGTTTGATAAGCCCTTCAGTGACGCCAGCCGACCAGTGAAAACTGTACTGCGGAAAGTGTGCGTACCAGCAGAACCTCGAGTGGTTCCGCAGCTGACCTGTGCATGCTGTTTGGATGATTTCTCGACAAACGACCTGGTGGCCTTGCTGCCCTGCGGACATATCTTTCATGAGGAGTGTGTCATGAGGTGGTTCCTGACTACAGCGTACGACGGTGCCTGCCCTATGTGTCGGGCGCGCTCCGTGCACCATGCTATCAGTGTCTCCGGGCCATGAGTGTCAAGGCTTTAAGCTTCAGATGTAGTTGTAGTGACAAAAGCCGTTTGTTTTTGCTTCCAAGGGCCTTCAGGTTTTAGCCAGTTTCGCCATGACAGAGCCGCCTGTGGCTCCACCTCCGCCCTCCAACTCCCCTCAACCTCAAGAGATGGAAGGAGTAGGAGCGCTGTCCTGTGGCTTGAGCCCAGATGCCGGGCGTGTTGGCAGTTGTGGTAGGCACTAGTTATACAGCAGCTCCAGTGTGATGTGGTACAATGGGTATCATGTTGCTGGTAGGTCATCGAAAGACCATGAAAGACCTAAGAACTGCTCGGATAATGACAATTGCGACTGCCCTAGGGTGTCTCAGGTTCAGAACCTGGGTGCTCGTGTTGCAACTGCCACGGCTTGAGGACTCTGGAATGAAGGGGTCCTTTATTCATTTAATCTGTACAGCACAGCATACGAATCACATAATGCTCCATCTGCGTCGAGCTTGAAGAGAGACAAGACGCTTCGCTTCAACGTGGGCCTGAAGCATCCCATCAACGCCCGTCATCATAACGCTCTCATTGCCTCTTGAGGTTAGTTGAGGAGAAAGCTGATGTAGTGCTCTAAATACTTGGGTCGAGCCCACTTAGTTCTGATGCGGATGTTTGGGGACTGAGGAGCTCACTTCAGTCTCTTCATGAATGGAAGTAGCCCCCCCCTCAAGGCATTGCAGTTGTGGGCTGCTTCAGGCTCCAGTTTATAAAGTTGTTTTTGAGATTTTTGGGTGCACGTGCACGTTCAGCCTAGGCTTGCACGTGCGGTGCACCGGTCTGCGTGGCTAGGTAAGAAATCAGTCAAGCTTTAACAAGGTTGTACCCCATAGCCCTCGACAGTCGTTTTTGCTGGGGGTTAGTGTACCTAGCTGCGTGCCTTTGCTTAGGAAGGTCCTGCTAAAGGGTTCGCAGCACCAGGCATCCTGACTCAGCTGCGAAATCCCACGGCAGAGGGACAGAGAGCGTTTCTAAAATTATGGTTTTTAAGTAGCCCAAAATACTAAGTGCAGCACAGAAAGATATTAAACAAGGTGAAAAGGGCCACCACCTTTGAAAACTACTCAGATACCAAGTTGCCCAAGTTCTGGATGCTCAAAGCCAAGAGGCTGGAAGCAATCCTTGTGAATTGGGGAGAGGGATGAGAGAATTGCAAGAGAAGCTTGGAACAACTCCACTCTCCCTCTCCCCATGCTTCACGCACTCCTGACACGGCCCCCTCATGGAAGTCCTTGACCTCAGCTAAAGTGTCGTCAGGGGTTTACGAGGGGCTTGCCGAGAGTGTGTCCCTGTGAGGTGATAGTGCATGTAGGTGCTTAATCACTGGCTTGCTTGGCGCTTGAAAAATGCCTTTTCATAATCACCAGGCTTATCACACGTCATCTCATGAAGAGCGGCATACTTCTTGCAAGATTGTTACACAATCTTGGCGTGAAAAGCAAGTACCCCCAGACCTCACACACCGCATAATCCACAGAACCCCTGATTCCTTTCTGGACTACGTACACCCCAAAAGGGATTCACAATTCCTGAGACCTGGCCTCACTCGCGGCCCAGGTTGTTGCTGCATTCCAGGTTCCTTCTGGCGGTGATGCTTCTGCTCTGCAGGGCTCAGCCTGCCCAGCGAAACTTTGAGTTTGGGCTTGGAATGGGCCTCGAAACCTTGGAAACCGTGCATGGATGAAAATCTTGCACCAACTTGCGTATAAACCACATTTTACAATATTCTGGATGTCCCAAGCGGGTGCACGATGATTTCTTCATCCCCTGTACCTAAGCTGAGGGATCGGGCTTTCTGATATCCAAGCCAAACTCCGAGATTTGCAAATTCTGCAGGCCTGAGCAGAAGATGAACAAACTTCTTCTCCGATATTGAAAACCTGTTATAGCATGAGATCAATTTCAATGCTAGGGGGTTCATCTAGAACAACATGGCTTCTTCATTCCGTGTCGCCAATATGTGTGTGGCTTTGCTACCAAAGTTTCGTTGGCAGAGTCAGCTCCAAGGATGCTTGTCATGCAGGCTTACATGGCATGGCGTTAGACGATTCAAAGTGAGACTGTCCGAAAGGAATGCTTGGGTCGCGCTTCACACACATTAATGTATCGTGATCTCTTGTCACCCAAATGGCCCCAGGATACACCTGCTGTAGGAACCTCACATGACTTTGCCAGGCTAGCTTGCTTTCCAAGCTGATCGGCAGCCCATCACTCAAAGTTGCAGGGACCCCGGCCTTTGAAGAGCACAAAGCGCAACATAGCAAGGGCTCCAAACAAGGTCTCAACTGGGTGCTGCACCGCACTGCTCTCAAGCCTGCCCTGAATGTTGGCACTTGACTTCTGCTCCAGGAGTAGAATGGCTTCAGTCATCATGAACACCACCCTGAAACATGTGAAGAAGGTTCCTGACAGGAACGGTGCCAACCTTTGATAGGACATGCAGAGTGTCATTGAGACCTGTTGTTGCGATTAATGGCAATGTAGGGCCAAAGGTTGTTAAAGCAGTTCAGCCTCCAGCTCCAACTCCAGCTGCTATTGCCAGTGCAACAAATTGCTCACAGTTTCTCACGGCACGAGGCGACCCTGTTGAACTTTGCAGCTTCCCACCAGAAGCATGTTTGAGCTTGGGATTCACCAGGTATGGCCAGCCCTGCTGCGCCCTGTGCGACCCTCTCCTTGGCCGATCCAGGCCAAGAAGCCAAGCTGATGCCGCTTACAGCGCTGAAAGGGTATAATGTTGGTGACAAACACGCGCGCGTGTGGGATTTCAACTGAGGCAGGTTAGTGCGATGGGAATTTGAGGTTCGCGGCTGCAAAGGTTTTGAGATTGGAAGCTAGATGATTTAAGCCGGCTGGTTGTTGAGCGCCCACGTATCTTAGAGTAACACGTGAATTGACCGGCCTGCCTCGCTCTCACTTCACACGTTTGAGGTTTCCGTACCCCGCATGCACACCTTGAGCCTTTTGCTTGAGACTTTCACCAGACAAGGCTCGGGCAGCCGCCGGAAGAGGCTTTGGAGTTGCCCTGCGGGCTCCGCCAGACACAGCGCTGGGGGTCCCGGGAGGTTCGTTGAAAACTGGATGCGCTGTCTTCAAAAATCATAATGAGGGGCCTTATGAACACTAGTGACTAGTACGTAATTGCTGTCCTCTAAGGGACTGACCATATGGGATTCCATGTCCGTTTAGGGGAGATGGCCCAGGTAATGCTTATACAGGACTATATGCGCTTTGCGGTACTAGCACACTGCGTCCATGAAGATTAGCCAGGAGCCTGAGTACTGTAAGTCACGGGGACGTCACAGACAAAAAAACCTGCCCACATGGACTGGAAGATGTTGTGATACTAATCTCCACTGCAAATCATGTATTGTTCTGTTTAATCGGTACAGGGACCACTGAGTCGTTGTGAGGGATCTTCGCTTCCGCGCCGCTCTGTCTGCACTGGGAGCACCTGATGAAGAGAAGGCTTCAAAAAAACAATGGTGGAGCCGAGTGGCTACAGGCTTTGGGTGTTCAAGCCAGGCATCCCCGTGGTTGAAGGTACGGGCCTCCAGGCACCTGGACATTCTCAGGCTGATGTGGCATGAGAGGAGGTTCAGATTGACCCTGTGGCTGATACTTGAAGCAGGCCCCAGCACTCAAAAGGGGAATCCCCATTGACAAGGAATGACCAGACCCCGGCTCAGGCCTTGCCCTGAGCTGGTAAAGACCTTGAAGGACCAACTGCGGATGTGTGGGGAGGCCACCAGGAGTATGTGGGACTAGAAAGGGAAGCATCCTCGGGAATTTTGGGAGGTTTTGAGAGCATGCTGCACCTACTTCTTAAGAAGCAGGAGAACACCTGAGCTAGCGGAGAATTCTGAACTCAGAATTAGTCGCGGCAAGTGTGCGCTGCTGAGGATTGGTTACGTTACTTGGGATTTTAGGATAATCTTCTGTGGTGTGTCTCCTTGCCCGACCTACCGGCATTTGTCATCGCAAGTATAAAAGCAGGAATGTCTGTCACCTGCTTGCTGCCCATGATTTGCACGTGGCTCTGCAAGCCTTGCGCTCACGCAACAGCGGGTCTTGCCCGCTACGTGCTTACCATACTCAGCACTTTCATGAGAGCGGCCAAGCAAGGACCAACACCCTTGGAAACTCCTGCAAAGGTCCTCTCCTCGTTCATCTCATTAATCCTGCGTGTCAGGACTATTTGGAGTTCCACCGGGCGGCCAGGAAGACACTCCTGGAACAAGCAACGATGGGAACAGGAGGTAGCTTCTGCCCATGGCATCGTTGCATTCAGCATGGATGGCTGCCAACAGTAAGCATATGGACAGTCAGCTTAAGTTTCCACGATGTTCAACAACTTCCATGTTGCCAGGTCCACTTCCCAAGTTGCTGATCTACCGCTGCTCGGCCATGGGCTTCTGCGGTGGTCACGGTCCGGAGGCCCAGGAATCCAGACACATCAGCTTGAAACAGCCGGCAAGAAACAAAAATTGCCAAGGTGACCGTCTGAATGGGCTCCTCGGAGTTCTTCTGATGGCGGCAGCCTCCTGAGAGCACCTTCAGAACATGTCAGCGTAGCCTAGGTCAGGTCCTACAGTGTACGTACATCGTACATCTATGTCATCAGTGTGAGAGCGTCGAAATCTGGAGGGGTTTCTTTTTGGGGTCCTTGCGCTAAAAAACCCTGCTCCCGGTGAGTCTTTGGCAGCATGCAGCGATCACCAAAGAGCTCACAAGACTTCCGCTGCAAAGGGTTTTGATGCTTACCCCAACCATCTCCAACCATAATGGTGATCATTTGTTTAGATTTGTTGCTTATTTTCGAGGCTATCGTGGTTCCTTCCTTGCTGCTCCCCCGCCTCCTTCACCTTTTCGTCCTTTATCTTTGTGCAGATAGCCTCTCAGCGGGCTTTCTTCATCGACTCCGCGCGCCGGGGGTCTTAGACGTGGATAGCCCACCTTGGTCAAGCAAAAAACATTACGCAAGCAGGGTAGTAGCATGCAATGGCACCCATTGTATGCCATTGGGAGCCTCTAGCATTCTTCATACTTGCATGACACTGGAGTAGTGGACCTTCTGAGATCATGTGAGAGACCAGCTGGTGGGTCTGCTGGAGGTTTGCGTCCAGGATGCGGGATTGGTGTTTGAAGACGGGGGGTCTTTGGCAACTGCTTGAATTCTGTTATGTGCAGGGTAGCGCAGGCCAGAATATCATGTACATGTCGAAGCGATCGTTCCTTTCTACTTATCCTTGTGCTTAAGATCTTCAACTTGAAGGACCAGTCAAGAACGTCATTGTGGCATGTACGGCATAGCGTAGACTCAAACATGCAGACATGACGTCGCTTCCTCAGGGCCTGTTCCACTCCATCAGCTTCTACAACCTAGGCGTGCTTCGCTGAGATTGCTTCACGACGGTGATGTGCATACATGCGATACGCCGCGCATCATTCTCATGTTGCGCTAAACCTGAGGGGGAGGCTGGCTTGCGATCACCTGTTCTCTTCAGGAAGGTTGAGGTGAGGGTTTTTTACGGTAGGAAGAAGGCATCGAGGCCGGGGGCCGATTGGAGGGTTGAGATTCACACGTGGGGCACAGGGGCAGGGTCCGGGCCAGATGATCTCTAGCCTGGAGGCCGACTTGTCATGAGCAAAGTCACCACACTGAGCACTGCTTGTACGGTTGCTTTCTATTGTCGGACAGGCCCGTGGAAGGGAACAATCTTTCATGCAAACTTTCTCCGCATCTCCTAGCATTAGCTGCCTTTGCAAAGATCGAGGGCGGGCCAAGTCGTGCGGCGCGGTGCTGCAGGACGCTGAGCCAGGACCCAAGATCTGTCAGTAGCACTTGAGTTTGGATTGATGACTTTTTGAGGATCACAAATAGCAACAACAAGCATAACGGCTCCTCAGACGACCAAGCAGACGAACCGCTGTACATAGTACCATCATAGCAGTGGCCGTGAGGCAAGGAACAAGTGTTACATGTGTACAGCAGCAATAGCCAAGATGGTGATGGACTTCATGTTAGCTATCGCCTCTATGACAAGTTTCTCACAGACAGGGGCAGATTGTTGCTGCTACTACAACTACCACCATTACAAGAGTTCACTGCCGCGGCTGCAGGTTTCTCTTGGACTGGCGGCTTCACGGTGCTGTGTCTGCTGTCGGGCGAAGGACAGATGACCGACCCACCACGGATTCTGCGGTCCAATAGCATACGAGACAGAATAATCACTATCATGCACAATTGTTTCGATTGCTACCGTGACGGCATGACAGTTGGGACAAGTTGCTTCCAGTAGAGATGTGACTTCTTCCAGCAGCCCCTAGGCTTGGTGTCGCCTCTGAAGGCCACGAGTCAGACCTTTTTCAACTTGGCCGAATTCCATGTTGGCAGCTTCTTATGATTGCCTTGGATTTTGTGCTTTCGCTACAAGTAGCAATCAGGGACTGCCTGTCATTGCCGCGCAGGACGAACTACAATGACCGGTACAACGCCGAGCCGCCATCGTTAACGGAAACAAGCTTCCATGATAAGCAGGGCAAAGCCGCAGCCGAGTGCATCGGGGTGCATTCAGCCAGGATTTGGTTGCAGACCTCCCCTGGATTCTCACCAAAGAGCCAGAGAAGGTGGTGGTGATGCACAGAGCCCAGCAATTTCCGATGCCAATCCCATTTTACCTCGATGCTAGGGCTATCCACAAGAGTCTTCAAACGCTCACCTGCCAGCCT
Organism: Symbiodinium pilosum; assembly: GCA_905231905.1. Taxonomy (NCBI): domain Eukaryota; class Dinophyceae; order Suessiales; family Symbiodiniaceae; genus Symbiodinium; species Symbiodinium pilosum. The sequence continues at coordinate 234,770 of CAJNIZ010003780.1, read as the reverse complement.
GCCACCCAATCAGCAACGGCGGCACATTACTTCCAGGCTTCAGCGAGGCTTATCACAGGAAGACTGGCATGTCAGTTGGCAGAAAGATCTGAGGCACACAAACCAGAGGGTTTCGCCAGCGGTACTGGAGAGCAAGGAGGCCGGAAAGGGACAGGGGTTCTCAGTGTGGGATTCATAAATTTGGGCTTGGCGGGTGTCCAGGGATGGCAACGTTGCCCTTCGGGGTGATACTGGAAGAAGTCTTGCGTGGCGCATAGAGGCTTAAACTTCTGGAATTCTTATGCTTTAAGGCCTTCAAGGTGATTCAAGGTCTCGCCGTCACCAGTGGGAACTTTGTCTCTTACCAGCTTGAACGGAAATTGCTTGGTCAGATGGCATTGCAAGAGCACTGGTGCAGGCCCAGTCGCTTTTGGGACCTCTGGCCACGCAGCTGCTGAAGACGCAGCTAGCCAAGTTTTGGTGGTTTGATTTGAGGGAGTGTTCCCCGAGCGATTTGCCCTCCTCCAGGGATCGAGTCCAAGCACCATCAAGCACCTGCTATCTGATGCTAAGGGGCACTTCGTGTAGTCAGAGACAGAGCTGCTACCTCTAGGACTTCTTACATGATCTCAATCCAAGGCCCACCCAAGCTGACCTAGGTCTGTGCCCGTAAGGTCCCAATAGCGAACTGCAACGCCTTAACTGCCCGCAAAACTTGATCCCAAACCCATGGCCTCCAATCAAAAACGGTGAGGCCTTACCTTCATGCCGCGCTTCTAGAGCTGCTCTTTGAGCCTTCGCAACTGCTTGCAGCAAGGCACGCTGAGGCCAGGCCAAGTAACCATCTTCAGATGGGAAGTGATTCTGCAGAGCGGTAGCGTCATGAAGGGAAGGCAAGAAGATATGTAGGGGTTGCATCGGATGACTCTTCCGTCCGCTTCTCAACAGATGGCTTGTTTACAGTAGACTTCCATACGGGTACAGCGAGATACGCATGTGCATATATGTTGCTTCCTCCTCCCGTTCCTTACACACTGGTTTGGTGGGCGTTCTTTCTCCCATTTCTGTCAGTTCCTGTCAGTTCATCTCTCCCCGTAATACGTGCAGCTTTTGTTCTCCTAAAACTCTCCGCATTATTGCAAGCGGTTGGCACCCTTGCAGCAACGTTGTCTTGCTTGGGTCGGTCAGATCTTCTCCCCTTTGCCTGTGATGTGGATTGTTTGCTCTCTCTCCCCCTGTGGCGTGGGTGGTGAGGGACATGCACCTCTTAGACTGTTTCGGCGGCTTTTGAGATCCGCGACATCCAGCAAACAGTGACAGTTGCACGGACCGTGACTAGGACACACACACACACACACAATTCTTGTGACTGTTGGCACATGTGAGATCTGTGACGTCAACAGCGGCGACAGTTACCCCAACTGTGAGGACACCCACCATCCCCGTGACTGCTGGCACAGCCTGATATCAAAAACCAGGACAGTTACGAGGATCGTAGCTGCACACCGCAGCATCCCTGTGACTGTGCACACTTTTGAGATGCCGGGGCTGGGGGTCAGGGGACCATACCAAGGGTGGGGGGTGTTCGAGGGGTAGGGCTCGTGGGACCAGGATCTACTCGTCCGTATCATGAGGCCTCCCAAGAAGGGCCTGTGGCATCACAGTTGGCGTGAAATACGCTCCAGTCCTCATTCACTTCTCAAACCTCATCGAGATAGATGTTCGCTTAACCTCAACCACTCCTCCTATCCAAGTATCTGAAGCCTTAGAGCAGAAAAAATGAGAGGCATCCTATGTAGCTGCCGCCGCCAGAATGAGCCGCTCCACTTCCAAGCAAGCAAGCCAAACCTGTGCAAGGAAAGCAGCTATAAGCCTTTAAGGCACAACCCCCTCAGTTATCCTAGTCAAAGCTATCAAGAACTCAGAGGTGCTCGAGGTGCGGCTCTTACATCCAGCAGCTGGTAGTGGTGCATGAGGTTCTTGTGGAGTGTCGTGGGCCGCAATCCAGCTCAACATCCAAGTTGATCGGTCTGGAACTAGTCTAGTTGGCAACTTTATAGTGCACAAGCTGTAGGCTTGATTGTTCAAAGGCTGTTCAGAACAACTGCTGTGCTGATGCGGTAGAGGCCGCAAAGCTTGGGCGTCGGCGTCTCATCGCTGTCCACTTCCGAGCCGGCGACCAGTCACCCAGCAGGAGCGGAGCGCTGCGTTGGGATTGAGATCGCAGTGGGGTTCAGAGGGGAGCAGAAGGAACACTGCAGGTATAGAATGGAGAAAGCAAGTCAGTGTTGTATCACCAGGGTTGCAAGACAAGCCCCAATATTGGATTGAAACACGGCTAGGCCCGCAATTGCATCACCATGCACAGAAGAAATTGAGAAAGAAGAGACAGTGTTCAACAGAGCACATCTCCCAGTTTCCACCCTAGAGGTACCCTAAGCCCGAACCCCTTGTCTGCCGTGCTAGACCGTGACATCCCTTTAGCTAGTGCTAGAGTTTTTGAAACACGCGGCGTCCAAAACGACAATCAAAACGATAATGTTGGTTTCCCAGAACTTTGCCAGCCGTGGTCATTCCTGCCAAAGTTCACACCGCCACGGCAAGCAAGGTGCTGAAGAACCCAATGTGCAGCCGCAGAGGTGATCTCCGCATTGAAAGGAAGATTCCCGGAGAAACCATGTTTGCTATGTGAACGCAGCCTCAATCAACATATCTTCGCAATCTGAACCTTAAACCTAAACCTCTCATGCTCAGCGCCAAACTCAGACACCTATCAGAATGCAGCGCAAGCACAATGAGGTTTCCAGTACTAACGTATACTGACATGTTGTCGTGCTGCCGAAACACGGCAAAACGATCAAGAGGAAGCAAAGACGATATTGGTGTACGGGTATAAGATATTTTCCTACTGGTTATTTTGCAACCCCACCTCGATGCCGGAGTCAGTGCTGCCCATCCAATCCACTGAGACAAACAATCCACCAGGTGGTCAGCTGCTGCCTCAGACACTGGAAAGAAGCTCCAGATTGCCAGATTTGCTAAGAGCCGGCACAAAGCAGCTAAAGCATGCAACACGGTGTTCATCGAATCTGGATGCATGACACAAGACCGCCCAGATAACCTCCACTAGCCTGGGTTGATGTTGAATGCGTCCCAGGAGTCACGGGGGCCAGGTCGTTCATTCGCAAGATTGGTGACTCATTTGTCTGGGTGCAAAATAGTATAGATAGCTTGGTATACCCTAAGGTACAGACATGAATCTTGGAAACACAACGTTTGAAGCAATGACAGCCGAGGATCCACCCCGGCATGCCTTGGCCGACTTGGAGGGTTTCCTTGGTTGCGCCCAGGCGCAGCAGGGCGCACAATGAGAGGGTAGCGCGTGGGTAGAGCAATTCGGCCCAGTTGACGGAGCCGTCAGATCTCAAGGCAAACTAGAATATGCATACCTGGCATAACTGCTGCAGGTCTGCCTGCCTTCACTAGCCCCTCATCGAAGCCAAACTATGACTTACATACTACTTTCTTCAGCTATGTCTGGTGTCTTCAGCCTGCTGGTGGCATGAACGATGGCGTATTCCTGCACGACATTTTGCATGCCAGGGTCTGGAAAGGCACCAACGATGGAAGGACGTCCGGCTGCGCAGTTCGTGACGGAGAAATGATTCGAAACCATGGCATAGTACGATCTCCATAGCTTGTCAACTTCGAGTTGAAGTCTTCTGTGATACTCGCAGAGGACGATGATGTGGCCTGGTACCTTGCTGCCGACACTGCAGAGGCCGCAACAATGCTTAGCCAGGTCCCAGGTAGGTGTGCAGATAAACTGCACCTGGTAGCAGTCTTCCATTTACCCAGCTTCGAAGGTGGGTTCCTCGGCACTGACGCAGCCTGAGCTGCTGCGTGGGGAGAGTGATCAGCAAGTTCGTGTCTCCAATGCCTCGAATGCTGCCAGTTATATGCCCTCACTGTGGTCAGCAAGACGCGTTCCAGCCATCAAGAATGCAGCGTCTGCAGCCAGACTTTTGCCAGGATCACAGAACTCGTCAAGCGGAACAAGCTATGGCCTTGGCATGCCTTGGCGACACAAAGCGGGAAAGTGAAAATAGAAGTTCTGGGAGGGGCTGAAAACTCGATCCACTTGCCAAGCATTTTGAGTGGGTCAAGTGAAGCATCCATCCAATTGCCCATACCAGTTCCTTTGCATACCGAGATAAGTTTTGACTGCCAGGGCCAGGCAACGAGGGCTTAGTAAGTTCCCAACATGCTAGCGTGATGGATGTCATCGGTCATAAGGACAATGTGGAAAGCTTGTTTGCACCGCGGCCCGTTCAGAGGCTCTCCTTCTTACCTGGGCACGGTGACGCTTCCATCGCGGGGGGCTGAGGAGAGCCGATGACGGCAAAGCCGCCAGTCAGCGTTGTCAAACTTGGTGTGCTAACCTGAGCCCAACCTGTGCCCTTGAGCTGCTACCCGGGCAAGGGACGCTTTTGTGGTTGCGTTGAACACGCATAGCCGATCGCAGATGATGAGTGACTGAAGGAAAGCCTGCAAATTATACAAGAACTGCTCGCATTGTGCGATCTAGGAGCGTAGATACATCAGGCATCAAAGCGTACAAAGCCAGCATAGCTGTCAATCCAGTGATGACCTCCTGAGGTGCATCTTGATCGAAGTCCACTTCCTGTGGCCGCCAATCCGACATGTTCCACCATGCCCCATTGGCCTAGAAGTACACTGCTGACTGTGTGAGCACACGCAGTCATCATCCCTGTCGCTGTTGTTAGCGTTGTTCCATCGTGGTGGCTGGCAGCGGTGATGATGCCGGTTCCCGTTGCAGTTTTGGTAACACGGGGTGGTTGAGGCGACGGTGTCAGCTTTCGCGGTCGCTGATGGGTGAGCAGAAGCTAGTCTTGAAGACGCTCGCCTTGTTTCCATCATCTACAAAGAAAATTGGAGGCCTCCGAATGAATCAGCGTATAGCAAGCAAGGTATGGCAACAGATCAATGGTCACGCATAAGGGGCTGTAGAGCCCTCGACTTGTCAGTGATGCTTTGAGCCAGTCAAGTTCAAGTAGCTTTCACTTTGCCGCCACTTCGGCGTCTTCATGGCAGGTTGCAGGCATCACAGACACTTGGGCGTCCGCGTCTCAGAATGTGCTTGCTGGGCCTGCGCGATGATGCTCATCCTGAGACATGGCACATGCGCTTGCTGACTTGTCCTGGTACGACAGGGAGAAAAGACTGGCAGTGTGCCACTGGGAAGCCAGCGAATGACAAGCATCACAACCGTACAGCTGGCGACAGGAACATACAGGATTTATTGCACGAGCGGTTCGATTTGGTCCAGTTTTTTTCGTCAAAGGTGAGGCTCTGTCCTTGTGTGGCTCTGGCTCCTATGGCACATATCTGGTGGTTCCATCATCCTCTGTCCCTCTGATCCCCTGGTAATTACTGCGTTTATCTGGTCCTCAAGTGGCCTGCTTCTCTGGTTCTCCAGTCCCCTGGTCCGCTGGTCGCGTGGCCCGCTGGTCCTGTGTGGTCTTATGGTCCTGTGGTCCTCTGGCCCACTGGTCCTCTAGTTCTGTCCTCTGGTCCTCTGTCCTGTGGTCTTCTAGTCCTCTGGTCTCATAGTCCTGAGATGGTCCGGTGGTGCCCAGACGTTTGCAAACCAGGGGACCCTCCCGCTTCTTCAAAGCTGTGCATGCTTGCCTCAAATGGCAGCATGCGGGCGCACTGTGTGCCAGAACGGACGGGTCGTCCAATTATCATATGTTTGCAAAAGCGGGGGGCAACCCCCTGCTGCTTCAAAGCCGCACATGCTTGCCTCGCAGACCAGCCTGGGGGCACTCTGTGTGCCAGAAAGGATGGATCTTCCGATCATCATTTGTTTGCAAATGGGGCGTCGGCTCCCGAACCCCCCTTGTCTTAAAGTCTTAAAGCTGCGCTTGCCTGCCTAACAGAGCAAGATGTAAGGATTGTGTGCTCATCGCAGCACCATACAGTTTCAGCTCGAAGGACCTGCACCCCCCAACCCCCTCCCTTTTTAACCCGCGCATGCTTGCCTCACATGTAGTATGTGGGCACTCTGTATGCCAGAATGGTCGGATCGTCCAGTCACCATGTGTTTGCAAATGGCCCCCCGCATCTTCAACGCCCTGCATGCTTTGCCTCCATCATACATTGTCAAGCGGAAGGGAGTTGCGCTGCCCCCTGCTTGCCTCAAACAGCAGCATGTGGGCACCGAGTTTGTGAGCAGCAGTGAAGGTGGCAACGATTCTTTTTGAACGACTAAGCAAATGAGCTTACAACATAATATTTCCATTTTGTCCCAAACCAGGTTCTGAACATTATGGAGTGGATGTTCATAACAGTTGCTATATAATCCCTAATGATGTGGCGATATTTCTAAGTTCCTTTCTCCCTTACTACCAACCAGCAAGTAAACTGGAAACAGCAACCTCCCACCTACGCTTATTTGTGCCCTCAACTCCAAAAGCCCACTCCTTTTCCAGGGAAACAGTTGAAGGAGTGGAACGTTGCAACACCAGCAAACGCTGCACGTTACAGCACGTAGAGCCTTCCCGCATCGGCAGACGTTGTTCTTTCACCGCGTTTGGAGCGTTCCACAGTTGATGCGTTGCAAAACTAGCAAGCGCGGTAGTTTACAGCAGTTGAAGCTTTCCGAGACCAGCCGACGCTACAATTTGCAGCATTCGAAGCAGCTGTGATCTGATCGTTTCAAACGTTCCAAGACCAGCCAATGCTGTTATTTACAGCATTCGAGGCGTTCCAAGACCAGCAAGCTGTAATTTGCAGCATTGGAGACGTTCCAAGACCAGCAGACGCTGTAACTTACAGCTGTTGAACCGTTCCAAGACCAGAAACCGCTGTAATTTGCAGCGTTTAAGACTTTCCAAGACCAGCAGACGCTGTAATTTACTGCATTTGAAGCGTTCTAAGACTGCAAGGGGGCGAATCGCACGTTTGCAACAAGATGGCCGAGCCACACCTCTGCCAAGAAAAACCTCTGCCCGATTTGATGCCCGCAATGCTTCATGTACGCGGGAGGTTTCTATATCTAGGTATGCATGTGAGTTGGTGGGTAGGAGAAGTAGATTTGTCTATTTGCAGCAGGCTTCTGAACCGTGAGGGCGTGCAATGTACCCTAGACCATGCACCGCATTCCTCAACTTGGCCCCCTTGCCTACAGCACATGCCCAAGTATCCGATGGGCTCTTCAGAAAACAGCCTGCACGTGAGTGCAGTACATTGCCTTGTCTACCGAGGCAGTGGCTCACCATTGCCTCTGCCGATGGTGCTATTCTGAGCGCCAGCAACTTTGGACTGACGGCAGCAGAGGCCAAAATTGATCTCAAATGAGGCATTTTGATGCTGCCAGCTTGTATGGCTATTGCCAATGGTTTCTGCAAGGCTACGTTCTTGCCGTTATCATGAATTAGTAAATCATCATTTTTAGCACCAGCAAGGCGCAAGATGTCAGGGCCGTTGTCCGTTCTTGGCGTGCAAGGCGGACCCTGCCATATGTTTCAACGGCTTAAGCGCAGGCTGGTCGCGTGCCTGTAGCCTTCTTGGGCGCCCACGGATGTCGAAGCCTCGTCTTCTTCAACTTGAGTTGAGATGCCGTATCATGTAGCGTCCAGTGAGGCCTTGCGACTGGAATTTTCGGAGTTGCATCAACTAAGGCCTTGAGTCAGATCTGACCGCGGTGTAATTTGTCCGGGACATGGCGCAAAGTCACTTGGTGCTGATCTGAAGGAGTGCGAGAGGTAGCAGGGGCGGGTGATTGTTTTTCCAGAAAAATCCCCACCACATTCCTAGGTATTCCTAGCCTTTCCAGCCCAGGCGAGCACTAGTGCTGATGGATGACTTGAAGGCCCATGCAGGGCAAAGGTGATCAAAGAACAACATGTCCTGTCAAGTATGCTCCAAGACCTGGTGTGCTCGGGAGCAGTGCCAGCTAGGGCCTGACCATCGAAGTCCACGTCGACATGCTTTTCGACGCCTTCACGGCCAGCATCGGCCACCTTCATGCACGGCAGATGCTGGCACACGGTGACATGGCGGGCCCAGTGCCTCCCCGGCCCTGTCAGGTTGCAGATCGGTAATGGCACCAAGCAGAAGGACCAATGGCGGAGAGGCCCATGGCAACTGACATGGGTGTGCCTGAGACATCGTGAGATGACCTGAGTATGTGAACTAGTCTGTTTGCATTTGCCTGAGGGACTGTATGGCTTCATTTCTGTTCAGAGCTAAATTGCGGACATGCGCTGCAACAGCGCAACAAAAGCCTTAACCTGTTCATCTATGGCAACTGGCATGACTGCACGACAAGAGGAAATCTAGACAGGCACCGTGGAGTGATAGCAGGATTTCTCAAAGAAAGCACCTAAAACATGCGGCAGAGAAGCCACCGAGCAGCAAAGTACTTCTTCCTTCGCGCATGGGCATTCACGGATGGCCGCTTCTGCTGTCTGCCCTTGCATTTTCCGCAACCAGCGCATTCTTCGTGCCACTGGACGCTTCAAGCATCCAGGCACGTTGCATTTGTTTAAGCTAAGATTTGTTCAGGCTGGATGGCTCAGAGTTTGATGTGCGCAGCACCTCCAACATTAACTGCTGCAGGCACTGTATGGCAGATTTGCTCTTCTTGTCACTTGGCTTGAGTGTGTCTGAGCAACGGCAGGCAAACATAGCGACCTGATCTTCCCCAAAAGCTGCTGAAACATCCGCGTAGTTCATCGACAACTCCCGGCAGCAAAACTGATTCGAACAGATGGGCTGAGGTGGGCTACGCCCGAAAAGCAAGAGAGGTCAGCAGAAGCATCTTTACAAGTATCTGAGGAGATTCCCAAATCGAAATGCCGTTACAAGGATGCGCTGGCTGCGGTGCAGCAACTGTTAGCGCTTAGACTTAGCCTTGGGTTGACGTACCAAAGCTGAGGATGCATGATGTTGGTTTCTTGGTTCAGTCCGCACTAGCGCGTCCATCTCCCGAATCATGTTCTGTTGTTGCGCGAGGACACAGGCACATGGAATTCTGAGTGTATCCACGGTCTGGACGAGTTTGTTGAGTGTGAGTGGCTTGGCTTCTTGGACATCTTCTGACCTCGGCCGCATGTACCTTTGGATTCGTGCCACTTACTCAATCAAGGCCCCCAGAGGCGGTCAAGATGTAAAGTGTAAATACATCGCAAACATATTCTACGAACGCTTGCTATAGCTCATTGAAACTTACAGAACCGGAAGCTCCCAAGATTGACTTTTCGGCGCGCCCCGACAAGGTACAATGGCTACCAGTACTCAATGGAGTGGTATTTCATTCAAATGCTTCGTGCCCCATGCATGCACTGGAAGAAAAAAGATCATGATGTTTTGATGATTCATGGCCAAGCATTGTTGCTGTCTTGCAAGGAGAGCCGTCAATACCTGGCCGAATCGGTTGAAAAGGCGATTTGGCCTGCTACCTATTAGTCATCTTTAGAGAGCACATGGTCATGCCAGGCAGAGTTCATTTACTTCCCGCAATGTGTGTCGCAGCTCTACTTCGCTCTGCGGCAGAGCTACAATCTCACGCACTGGCAGGCTGCTTGGACTGCGTGGAAGCATGTGGAAACACTAGGCCGTAGCCTGTCGTAGCCTGCTGGCTCCCTTTGCAGGCCATCGAGCGGGCTGAGCTTGGCAACTGGGCTTGATGTTTCAAGCTGCCTTGTCTGAAGCTTCCACGGCCTCACTTATGTGTAACATATTCGCTTTAAATTCAGCTGTACGGATTCGCTGTACTGTTCTTTGAGGCTATTTGGTGCCTGTCCTCCGATGGGCACACGCCTCTCCAGTTCATCGTGCGCAGCTTGGATCAGCCAAGGTTCCAAGTACGTAGTCAAGGCACCTGCAATCCCCAGCACAGTTCCGACGTTTTTCTGCTGGACTCTCGCAATGCTTTGGAAAGGAACGGCGGGGTGAACTTCTGGACCGTCTTTTCCATGGACTTGGGCCGCCAGGATTTCCGACGTTGCACGCTGGGTAGGTAGGCCCAGCCAGGCTTTGCAGACGGCTCCCAAGCTCAAAGCGCTGCAGGACTTTCCGCGCAGCGCAGCATGGCTGCAGCCGTGGAGCGTTGGATCCCTGACAGGGACCATGCACGGGCGGGGGGGCTTGGTTGTCGAAGGCCATTTTGCGGGCTGGCGTTGCAGGGTCTATCGCTTCATTTAGCGGCTGTTTACAACGTTATTGTTGTTGCGGTGTCCTGCTGACGGTGCCAAAGGGAAACTGTCAGGTCCAAGAAAAGGGGCCAACCGAAAAATCGGCAACACACTGCAATGCAATAGGCCCAAGAGGGCGCCCAAAACTGACAAGGCAACTCACTCGCGAGCAGCGGGTCTACTTTTGCCGTTTGCTCTGCGCAGCCTTTTTCAGGCTAAGGGACTTAATCAAGCTGGGCCTAGAAGCTTTGGCACCGGGCAGGGCGGCGTCAAGCTCAACTATACGCTGCGCAGCACAAGCCAGTTGTTCAGCAGCAGCTGCAGTGCTCTTACTGTTAAATTGCGGGCACTTGGTCGTGGCCAAACGAACCCACCGACCCTTGTGTTTGAATTCAGAACAAACAGCACACCTAGGGCGCTCAAGCAGCCCCTCAACTTTCAAAACATGAGCTTGCCTAGCAACGGCACTGGCATTTTGGTCAACAAGCTTGAGAATGCGCCAGCGCATCTGTCTCGCAGCAAGTTTGTCTTTCCAGGCGCCCTCTCCAGGGTTCTCATCGGGCAGAAACATGGGGATAGGGGCGGGCGGGGAACTCTTGCCAACCAACCTACGGCGGACATAAGCCACCGAAGGGGGGACATTAGGGACCCAACTACTGTTCCTAGACCAAGCGCGCTTTAAGTCAGGGACCTCAACTTCCAGTTGCAGGGCAAAATGCCCCAATCATGCAACAAGGCATTAACTTCATCATCGTGAGTAAGACGCACACACCGATCGAAGACTTCAACGGCAGGAATCCACAGGGGACGAAACCTGCACGAATCCGGACCATACGGAAGCTCGAAACACGCGATGGCCGCAACACGCTTAGAGGCACGCTTAACAATACGCAGCAACGTGCGCAGATCAGGCTTGTCATCGCTGCCCGTGAGAGCAAGAGTGCCAAAGCATAAGGCAGCGTCAAGGGCGATTTCAGGCCAAGTGGTACACGATTTGACATCAGCAGGAGTGTACTGGCGACCTGTCCAATAGGTGTATAGGGCTTTCCATGCGTCAGGACCCCAATGGAAGGCATTGTTGCTGGCAGCCTTAAAGTCAGGAACAACGGCGCGCAACGCAAAGACACTACTGAAATTGTCCGGCGGACAGTCGCGACGAAGCAGGGGAAACTCATATGAGTACTGCGGAGGTGAGGGCACTGGTCGTTGACACGACGCAATGCCAGCAGGAGCAGCATCAATCTCATCAATCTCATCATCATCATCATCAGCAGCATCATCAGCAGCATCATCATCATCTCCATCGTGTTCGTCCCTTTCCAAAACATCATAAGGATCGTTCTCTTTCAAGTAAGTATACAGAATCTGAATGACATGAGCCAAAGCTATCTGGATTTTACCCCACATGCGCGCAGGCGGAGCCTCCGGGGCTCCCGGGACATAAACCCCACATAGCTGCATGACCGGTGGCCAGTGCTGCCGGGCAAGTTCAGCAAGACCATTTGCGACTCTAACGCTGTGCCACTTCGGGCAACACCAAAGGATGTGGCACGTGTCCTCATCACCCTCGCCACAGAAGGGCCAAACAGCACTGTCAACCTTGCCGGTGTACATACGCTTCTTCTGCGTAAACACAGCGCCCGCAAGCAAGCCGTTTTGCAACATTATTATCGTTGCGGTGTCCGTCTGGCAGTGCCAAAGGGAAACTGTCAGGTCAAATCAAAAATCGGGGTCAACCAAGGGATCGGCGACACACTGCAATGCAATAGGAACAAGAAGGCGACCACGGATAAGGCAACCCACCCGCGAGCAACGGGATGTTGCCGAGCACTCTTCACAGCCTTTTTCAGGCTAAGGAACTTAATCAAGATGGGTCCAGAAGCCTTGGCACCGGACAGGGCGGCGTGAAGCGCTGCTCCGCACAAGCCTGTAGTTCAGCAGTGGCAGCTGCAGTACTGGGCCAAACGACCCAAACGACCCTTGTGCTTGTATTCAGAACAAACAGCACACCTAGGGCGCCCAAGCAGCCCCTCGACTTTCACAACTTGAGACTGCCGAGCACCGGCATTGGCATGTTCATCAATGAGGTTGAGAATGCGCCGGTGCATCTGACTCGCAGCAAGTTTGTCTCCAAGCGCCCTCGCCGGAGTTCTCAGCAGGTAAAGACCCATGAACAGGGGCACGGCGAACTTTTACCCAGTAACCTGCAACTGACATTAAAAAAGAAAAACTCAGGGGGGACATCGGGGACCCAACTACTCTTCCTAGACCAAACCCGGTTTAAGTTTGTGACATCGTGCAGCGCGAAACAACATCAGTCGTCACTCAATACCACGGAACACGTTTGCCTTTCCATGTGCAACTTCTCACCAGCTACAGGAGCCCTACCTGGACGATCGACCAGAAGATGCTGCATAAGAGCGCATTCTTATTTGGGGCTCCCAACACCAGCAGCAACGAGAAGACTGCAGACAGCTGCTGGGAGGAGGTTTGCTTCTTCTGCTTGGTGCCACAGACAGTGGAGCTTCTCAAGAGCAAATCCCTTCTATAGTCGTGTACCACTGATTCTTGCAAATCCCCCTTGACTGCGGGAGGATACGAAGCCAGTTGCGTTGGCCAACGAAATGTTCCCTGCTCGCTGCCAGGCTTGCATCAGTCACCATGGGAGCTTGCATGTTGATACCCGCTTGATTCTGCAGGAAACCCCGCTTAGATTTCCATTTCACCCCAACATCTTAGTTTGTTTAAGCTCTTCTAATTCAGGTCACAGTGTGGTTAGTGGCAGAGAGCCTGTGGATTTTGGAGCTTCGGACCGCACACTGTTCCTGCGGCTCCTGAGGAAGCTTCTACGAGCAGGACACCGTCATCTCCATTCCTTCCAGGTTGCCCAGATACACCTGAAATCATAACCAGCGCATAACCCCTTCACCCGGCCAATCGTCACATAACGTATGCAACAGGCGCCTTCAGCTGAGGTTCGTTCCAGATCCACGGTCTCGGCGCTTTGGAGGTCTGGCCACCGCAAGCATTCTGAGAAGAGTCGTTTCAAGAGGAACCCCCGTTTGGGTACAGTACTTAAACTCCGATGCAAGACGCACACATTTGCGAAGGGAGGAGACATCCTGTGCATCTTTAGGGCAGACGTTTCATTGAGTCGTTTATCAATACAATTCTTTTGCAGACGGCTGTGTGGCATTAGTCTGCATCGTGATGCCAGTAGCTGACTCCTGGCGTGCATCCTCTTTGCAGGGCGAACCGTGCTGGGCTTCTTTGCCGGCTCACCAAACTCCTGTGCCAGAAAAAGGCCGGCTTCAATCATCAGAGTAAGCAAGAGGCCCGTTGGTATTTTTGCATCTCAGTTTAGCGTTTTGTGGGAACTGGATAGGCGCCGCGGATTAAACAAGATAGGCCATACAGTAGTTTCCTTTGCAGCAAAAGCCCAGCACCTATTCCAACATGGCAGGGATGCGCATCAACAAAAGATTCTTCAGGATCAAGGAAAAATATTTGGGATGAAGAAGAAATTTATTCGGGATCACAGAAAATGTAACCCAGCGATCCTCGTAACTGTCGTTGCTTTCGGACCCTTGGATCCTCGTGGAGCTTGAAAAGTGTCAACAGTCACAGGGATTGTGTGGCTCAGGGTCAGGACCCTCGTAACTGTCGTCGCTTTTGGACCCTTGGATCCTCTTGGAGTGTGAAAAGTCTCACAGGGATCGTGGGGGTCGGGGTCGGGATCCTCGTACTGTCGTCGATTTTTCAACCCTCAGAGTAGGAAGTTCGCCTTCCCAGCCTCGAGCTAGATTTGGTCTGGGCTCAAGGTGTTGGGTATGCCGAGAACTCATGCGCACTTGCATTTGCATTGCGCGGCAATGATCAATTTTGCTTCATCATGTTAAGATTGTTCATCATTTTCATCATTATTTTGTTTCTTCGTGAATTCTCATGTGTCTTCATCATTCTCATCCTTTTGTTGATATTCATCCCCTTCGCATCATTCATCACATGACATTGCCAGAGCTAAAGCGGCGAAAGAAAGCCCAAGGTGCTAATCTTTGTCCAGGTTTTTTTCAGTGGGGGAGGCTACACCCCCCGCACCCCCCCCCCCCGGCTATAACTTCACAAAGTACACTCGCGCAAGCATTTGTCATGATGTTCCCTTTTTCGTTGTTTTTTGAACTAGTATTCATAAGTTCCATTATTTCTGATATTGTCCATCATGGTTTTGATGATTTGCATGTTTTGTTTGATTTACCATCATGTGTCATCAACTTCATTTTTCATCTGCTCCATCATTTTCATATGTTTCAATAGCTGTGAATGTTTGCTTCCTTTTTCATTATTTTTCATCATGAAGTGATTTATCACTATTTTCATCAGTTCATGATTTATCATCGTTCCTCTTTTTTTGATCATATTTCAACAGTCTCCATCATTTTTTCATGATTTCCATCATGGTTCATCAAATTTCGTTATGTTTTCATCCAGTTTCCTCATCTTCCATGTTCCACAATTTTCAATCAGTTTTCCATCATGTTTCATCATTCTTCGTCATTGTCATGACTGTTTATCATTTCCATAATGTTTCATCATTGTCTATCATTTTTCATCATTTCATGAATTTCATCATTTTCATGGTTGTTGATCTTCTTCATGATGGCAATCATTTTTCATTATTTTCATCTATTTTCATTATTTTTCGTCATATGTTCACGATTTTCACAAAATTTTCATAACTTGTCAACGGTTGCTCTCATCATTTTCATGTCTCGCCGTGGCTGTTCATAGATTCTCATTTTGTTGATCCTTATTTATTTTCTGTTTTGATACTCCGAATCGTACCAGGTACAGTATTCAGGCACTGCAAATCATCAATTCTAATTTGTTTTTGACGCTTGTTAAATCTTCTTTTGATCCCCGAGATTTTACTTTGATACTGATGATTTTTTTGAGATCCCCTACCCACCCAACATGGCAGACGAGATTTTGTCAATGTAGGCTCCAGGACCAGATAAAATCGAAGCAACGCGAACGAGATGAGGGGCTGCGGATTCAAAATATCGCGAAAATACCGCCTGCGGCCCAGGCCACAAACCAGAGTCGTCCCCCAAGTGAAGTCGTAACGCCTTTTCATCAGCGCATGCTCCCACTAACCTGAGCTCCTCATTTTCGATAGTCCAGCCGCCGTGCAGGCTACTCGAGGCACTTGCGGCGGAGCCTGGTTTCGATGCTCAGCGGAAACAAGAATCCAGCAACTTCGTGCATCGGTTCGGCCGGTTTGGAGTAGTATGAACGATTCTGCCTGTTGTTTTGCTTGCCAAGGATGTTTCTACTAGCTTTGCCCAAGACGACCAGGACTACCGCGAGCGCATGTGGCGAGCTCGGTTCTGCTTCGTCCTGCGAGGACACCAGACTCACCAGAAGTTGCATCAGAGTCATAAAATGCTGTGGCAACCCGCAGTGATTGCATAAAGTCATTGTTCTTGGAGCTTTCACCTTGGCCTTCTATGCAATGGGTCATAGGCGGTAGCGAAAGACACCTGACCCGTGCTAGGATCCTCGCACACGAACAACGTTCGACTATACGACACTTTGCTGACACGCGTGCTCTTTCTTTTGCTTTCTTTGCTCTTCAGCAAGAATCACAGTTTCGCCCTTGGGCCCAGGACGTGATGGCACATGGTTGCGTCCCGGTCATCGTGTCTGATGACTTCCAAGCTCCGTTGGACAGGCATACCTCGCGTTATGCAAGTCTGACAGCCTGCTTGCCACTTTTCCCCGCTCACGGCCTTTCGCAGTAGACTGCGCCCTACTCAACGCGGATGGACGCAACAATCCCCAGCAGAGGGGGGCGCGCTTACAAACTGCAGGCTGCTGCCCTGGAGGGAGATGGCCATCTTCTTGCCAACCAGCAGCATCCCAAGGCAAAAAACATTTTCATGACTCCACAGAGTCTTGCAAAGATAGATCGGCTTTCTGATTGCAGGCTGGCACATATTCTGCGGCACGAGATTACCAAGGCGTGGCAAATTCGCCAGGATGAGCAAGCAATCTTTGTTCACGGCAGTGTGCTGCGGAACAGCTGCACAATCAAGCTCGTAATCAAACGGTTTTGTCACTTGCGGATTGGTCTGTTTTTGTGCAGACGGGCTTGTAAACCTTCTCTCAGTGTCATCTCGAACTTATTCAATACCGTGTCTGGTAGTGCGAAAACATTTCTACTAGTATGAAGCTTGTGTAGCTTTGACATCAACAACAAGAAGAGGAAAGACCGCATCATCAACTCCAACATGATGGTGTGGCCGCAGGCAAAAGGGTGAGTACAGTTTGAAAGCCTTGCAGGCTGATCGTTGGCGCTATTTCCAAAACATCGCTCTTGGCAGTCCTCAAGGCGCTCTGCTTCCAGACGCAGGATTGACGTGTTTCTTGTCAAAGCTGACAGGTGCCAAAGGCTTCCCAGCTGACCTAGCAATGGCAAAGATCATGGTAGCCACCAGGGGCTTGGATGAGGTGGGCCTTCACCCCCACAGCAACCTGTGTCCAAGATGACAACAATTCAGCTCATTGGGTGCCCATTGTCCATGCAGTAGCGCGCTGTCAGGAGACTTTGTGGAGTGGCCTGTCTGCCAGCAAGGCTTGCAGACATCATTGTCCTGATTGTTGGCGCAGCGGCAGCAACGTGTGTGTGAACGAAGCATCTCTACGAGCAGCTTCTGCCCAAGCATGTTCAGCTTGGAGGTCTTCGAGTGGCATGAGAGCCACTTCTGGATGCTTTTCTACGCCGACGTAGCATCCAAGCTGCGTGATCGACTTGCTGCCCACAAGGCTGGTTGACTGACAGGACCTCACCCAGCGGTCTAAATGCAAACTCCCAGTCCTCGTATTTTGCTCCCTGTGCACTGCCCTTTAACTTCACAAGAGGCAGCTCCAAGCAGCGATTCAGTTGACCAGAATGCTACGGGAGCGTTGCTTCGAGCAGCTTGTTTGGCACAGTCTGAACGCTGCGACGGGATTCACATAGACTGTTCCCATCAGGGCCTTTGTAGCAGTTCTGCAAACTCAACATCAAGCGTCGCCAAGTTCCAAAGACGTGAGTAGCACGTCGGACAATCTCAGGTAGCTTTCCGCTGGCTTTTGGACTTGAGCCGCCGCCGCGACAAGCGCCACGGGACTGCAATTCGGAGCATTGAGCCAGCTGAGCGTCCGGAAGCCCTGAGGACGCTGGCTGCTGGTTGACTGTGGCGGGGCTGCCTCTGGCCTCTTCCAAGCCCTTGGAGGCTGACATCTGTTTCGAAAGGTAGCGCACCTCAGAAAAATTGTGAAAGCATTTGGTGGTATGTCATCAAGCAACTACTTGGGAAGCATGCTCACAGCACCTGGCACCGTCATGCATATGCGTTGAAATGCTGGGGCCCGGCCACCGGACAGACCTGACGTCGGACCCTGTTTATTGTTGAGGTCCCCTATAACGTGTTGATTTTGGGGCCCTAAAAATACAGGAAGGATTCTCAACAATCCCTTTTAAATCAATCTACAGGGACCTCAGAACCGTGGGAGCTCAGGGGGCCGTATTGAGGATCCCTAATGACAATTTTTCGGATGGCTCTAATGTTAGGGGGGGGAGGGCCAGACT